>JARFJA010000031.1:0-20000 GCA_036326145.1 Rhagophthalmus giganteus | reverse complement strand
TTTGCCTGCCGCCCGCGGGCATATTACCAAAATCTTACCCCCTATTAAGTGAGTCGTAGTTACCCCCGCCGTTTACCCGCGCTCGTCGCCCATCGTCCCAGAAGCAAGCGCGCGCGGTTTCGAGCGTCCACTGTCGTCGGGGGCTCGACGGTTTGCCGCCCGCGGGCATATTACCAAAATATTACCCCCTATTAAGTGAGTCGTAGTTACCCCCGCCGTTTACCCGCGCTCGCCTGAATTTCTTCACGTCGACATTTCGAGCGTCCACCATTGTCGGGGGCTCGATCGGTTTGCCGCCCGCGGGCATGATTCAAATCCCTATTAAGGAGTCGTAGTTACTCCCGCGCGGGTTTTTACCCGCGCTCGCCTGAATTTCTTCACGTCGACATTTCGAGCGCTCGCCAGCTCGGGATCGTCGTGGGGCTCGACGGTTCTGCCGCCCGCGGCGCATATTACCGGAAAATATTACGCGCGCTATTAGAGTGAGTCGTAGTTACCCCGGGCCGTTTACCCGCGCTCGCCTGAATTTGCTTCACGTCGAAACATTCTCGAGCCGTCGCGGACCATTGGTCGGGGCTCGACGGCTTTGCCGCCCGCGGGCATATTACCAAATATAGCCATAGTAGTCGTAGTTACCCCGCCGTTTACCCGCGCTCGCCTGAATTTCTTCACGTGACATTTCGAGCGTCCAGCTATCGTCGGGGGCTCGACGGTTTGCCGCCCGCGGGCATATTACCAAAATATTACCCCTATTAAGTGAGTCGTAGTTACCCCGCCGTTTACCCGCGCTCGCTGAATTTCTTCACGTCGACTTTCGAGCGTCCACCTTGTCGGGGCTCGACGGTTGCCGCCCGCGGGCATATTACCTATAGAGGTCGTAGTTACCCCGCCGTTTACCCGCGCCGCCTGAATTTCTTCACGTGACATTTCGAGCGTCCACTTCGTCGGGGCTCGACGGTTTGCGCCCGCGGGCTTTACCAAAATATTCCCCTATAAGTGAGTCGAGTACCCCGCCGTTTACCCGCGCCGCCGAATTTCTTCACGTCGACATTTCGAGCGTCCACTTGTCGGGGCTCGACGGTTTGCCGCCCCGGGCATATTACCAAATATACCCATAGAGTCGTAGTTACCCCGCCGTTTACCCGCGCTCGCCTGAATTTCTCACGTCATTTCGAGCGTCCACTTGTCGGGGCTCGACGGTTTGCGCCCGCGGGCATATTACCAAAATATTACCCCTATTAAGTGAGTCGTAGTTACCCCGCCGTTTACCCGCGCTCGCCTGAATTTCTTACACGTCGACATTTCGAGCGTCCACCATTGTCGGGGCTCGACGGTTTGCCGCCCGCGGGCATAGAGAGTCGTAGTTACCCCCGCCGTTTACCCGCGCTCGCCTGAATTTCTTCACGTTGACATTTCGAGCGTCCACTATCGTCGGGGGCTCGACGGTTTGGCGCCCGCGGGCATATTACCAAAATATTACCCCCTATTAAGTGAGTCGTAGTTACTCCCGCCGTTTACCCGCGCTCGCTTGAATTTCTTCACGTTGACATTTCGAGCGTCCACCATCGTCGGGGGCTCGACGGTTTGCCGCCCTCGGGCATATTACCCTATAGAGAGTCGTAGTTACTCCCGCCGTTTACCCGCGCTCGCCTGAATTTCTTCACGTCGACATTTCGAGCGTCCACTGTCGTCGGGGCTCGACGGTTTGCGCCCGCGGGCATATTACCAAAATATTACCCCTATTAAGTGAGTCGTAGTTACCCCGCCGTTTACCCGCGCTCGCCTGAATTTCTTCACGTCGACATTTCGAGCGTCCACCATTCGTCGGGGCTCGACGGTTTGCCGCCCGCGGGCATATTACCTATAGCCAGGAGTCGTAGTTACCCCCGCCGTTTACCCGCGCTCGCCTGAATTTCTTCACGTTGACATTTCGAGCGTCCACTATCGTCGGGGGCTCGACGGTTTGCCGCCCGCGGGCATATTACCAAAATATTACCCCTATTAAGTGAGTCGTAGTTACCCCGCCGTTTACCCGCGCTCGCCTGAATTTCTTCACGTTGACATTTCGAGCGTCCACCATTGTCGGGGGCTCGACGGTTTGCCGCCCGCGGGCATATTACCTATAGAGAGTCGTAGTTACCCCCGCCGTTTACCCGCGCTCGCCTGAATTTCTTCACGTTGACATTTCGAGCGTCCACTATCGTCGGGGGCTCGACGGTTTGGCGCCCGCGGGCATATTACCAAAATATTACCCCCTATTAAGTGAGTCGTAGTTACCCCCGCCGTTTACCCGCGCTCGCCTGAATTTCTTCACGTTGACATTTCGAGCGTCCACTGTCGTCGGGGGCTCGACGGTTTGGCGCCCGCGGGCATATTACCAAAATATTACCCCCTATTGAGTGAGTCGTAGTTACCCCCGCCGTTTACCCGCGCTCGCCTGAATTTCTTCACGTCGACATTTCGAGCGTCCACCATTGTCGGGGGCTCGACGGTTTGCCGTCCGCGGGCATATTACCAAAATATTACCCCCTATTAAGTGAGTCGTAGTTACCCCCGCGCTCGCCTGAATTTCTTCACGTCGACATTTCGAGCGTCCACCATTGTCGGGGGCTCGACGGTTTGCCGCCCGCGGGCATATTACCTATAGAGAGTCGTAGTTACTCCCGCCGTTTACCCGCGCTCGCTTGAATTTCTTCACGTTGACATTCGGAGCACTGGGCGGGCAGAAATCACATTTCGTCAACGCCAACTCTCTCGCGCGTCCGCGCGGCTCGTCCCTGACCTCCCTGCCCACGGTCCCTGCCCTTCCGATTCTCACGGTCCCTGCCCACCGATTCCCACGGTCCCTGCCCACCGATTCCCACGGTCCCTGCCCACCGATTCCCACGGTCCCTGCCCGCCGATTCCCACGGTCCCTGCCCACCGATTCCCACGGTCCCTGCCCACCGATTCCCACGGTCCCTGCCCACCGATTCCCACGGTCCCTCCCGCCGATTCCCACGGTCCCTGCCCACCGATTCCCACGGTCCCTGCCCGCCGATTCCCACGGTCCCTCCCCGCCGATTCCCACGGTCCCTGCCCACCGATTCCCACGGTCCCTGCCCGCCGATTCCCACGGTCCCTGCCCGCCGATTCCCACGGTCCCTGCCCGCCGATTCCCACGGTCCCTGCCCACCGATTCCCACGGTCCCTGCCCACCGATTCCCACGGTCCCTGCCCGCCGATTCCCACGGTCCCTGCCCGCCGATTCCCACGGTCCCTGCCCGCCGATTCCCACGGTCCCTGCCCGCCGATTCCCACGGTCCCTGCCCGCCGATTCCCACGGTCCCTGCCCGCCGATTCCCACGGTCCCTGCCCACCGATTCCCACGGTCCCTGCCCGCCGATTCCCACGGTCCCTGCCCGCCGATTCCCACGGTCCCTGCCCACCGATTCCCACGGTCCCTGCCCACCGATTCCCGCGGTCCCTGCCCACCGATTCCCGCGGTCCCTGCCCACCGATTCCCACGGTCCCTGCCCACCGATTCCCACGGCCCCTGACCACCACCTCGCCCCATCGCCCTCCACCGTGCCTACATGACCCCCCCGCACGCCCGCACGGCGCGCGCACGTTTTACTGTTACGTTTGTAAAATACCGCCAATTTATTCGTTTCCACGCTCGTAATTCTTCGTGTAGGTGTTCGTGATGCCGGAAATACGTGTTTTCTTATAGTTTCCGATGTGTTCTTCGCGTTCCCGTCGAAAAACGCGAGGGTCAAAATTTCGTCGAAAATCGAAAAAATCGCAACCCCCCCGGGTAGGAATTTTTACGATATTTCTCGAAAATTTTAAATCGACGGAGACCGGCTCGGTTTGTTTTTTCTCGCGTTGTTAATCTCTAAAAACTACTTTCCTGGTAATTCCCGACCTGTTTAGTGCTTATCGGGCGAGATGGTTTTATCGAGATTATGATTTATTCTTTTCTACGGCCGCGGTTCGTCGAGTGGGGCTTCGCGGTGCCGGAAATACCATATTTCTGGTAGTTTCCGATGTGTTCTTCGCGTTTCCGTCGAGAAACGCGAGGGTCAAAATTTCGTCGAAAATCGAAAAAATCGCAACCCCCCCGGGTAGGAATTTTTACGATATTTCTCGAAAATTTTAAATCGACGGAAACCGGCTCGGTTTGTTTTTTCTCGCGTTGTTAATCTCTAAAAACTACTTTCCTGGTAATTCCCGACCTGTTTAGTGCTTATCGGGCGAGATGGTTTTATCGAGATTATGATTTATTCTTTTCTACGGCCGCGGTTCGTCGAGTGGGGCTTCGCGGTGCCGGAAATACCATATTTCTGGTAGTTTCCGATGTGTTCTTCGCGTTTCCGTCGAGAAACGCGAGGGTCAAAATTTCGTCGAAAATCGAAAAAATCGCAACCCCCCCGGGTAGGAATTTTTACGATATTTCTCGAAAATTTTAAATCGACGGAAACCGACTCGATTGGTAATTTCTTGCGTCGTTATTCGTTAAAAACTAATTTCCTGGTAATTCCGGACCTGTTCCGTGCTTATCGGGCGAGGTCGTCTTTTCGAGATTATATAATTTCGAGTAATTCTTCGAGTGGGCGTTCGCGATGCCGGAAATACGTGTTTTCTTATAGTTTCCGATCCGTTCTTCGCGTTCGCGTCGAATTTAGCGCGGGCGAAAGTTTCGTCGAAAATCGAAAACAACCCATCGTAGGTGCAAACAACAACAACAACAACAACAAAACGATGACAACGGCACGCGGTGTTCCCAAGCGGTCACCCATCCAAGTACTGACCGCGCCCGACGTCGTTTAACTTCGGTGATCGGACGAGAACCGGTGCTTTCAACGTCGTCAGTTCAGCGCTAGCTCCTGCAGGGTGCAGACGTGCCTCCGGAGCGCTCGGCTGAATTTCGTTGTTCCATCGCGAATAGCAGCTAGTATCCAAAGTGTTAACGTCATCGTTCGTGCAATTAAACGAGTGCGTGCAATTTGTTTTGTGACCGGTGGGAACTGCCACCATATTTTCGTGTTTAACCGAGTTTTCGTTCAGTGATCAAAGTGAGCGGGCCACTCTCGTTATGCAGCGACGGCTCCGCCATGGACGCTTCCGGCGCGGACTTTGATAACGAATTCGAACTGGTCGCCAGTCTGATTAAACGCAATAAACGTAAAACCAATTCCGTTTCGGATCGTTCTTCCAAGATGCCTAAACGTAAAAGTGCCGACGATAAAATCGAACTCTCTAATCGATTCGAGCCCCTCGCGACGGCGGAGACGCCGATCTCGGAAGCCGCGGACGAAGGTGCCGAAAACGAAATCGACCCCGTGCCCAAAGAATCCGACGCGTCGTCGACGCCCGCCGCCGCGAAAAAAAACAATAAACCGACCAAGATGCCTCCGATAGTGATCCACGGGAAATCGGAGGATCATAAAAAATTCATCGGCTTAATCAAGCAAAAAGTGAGCGGCGCGTTTCACGTCAAGTACGGTCGAGACACCCAGACCGTGATAACCACGTCCAGATCCGATTACGACGGCGTCCTCAGGCTCCTCTCCGAGACCGAGTATCACACGTACACGCCGAAAGGCGAAAGAAAAAACACCCACGTGCTCTACGGGCTACCCGACCAAATAGAACCGGAGGACATCATCTCGGAGCTCGAGCAGGTCCACAACGTCAAACCCCTCAGATGCTCCAAATTTAAAAACACTTCCGCGCCCACGTTCTTGGTGACCACGGATAACAACGTCAAAACGAAGAACCTCGTGGACGCGGTGAAATACCTGTGCTACACGAAGATTTCCTGGGGACAATACAGGAACAAAAGACTCTTGGTCCAGTGCCATCGTTGCCAAATGTGGGGACACGCCGCCTCCAATTGCAACGCGCAACCGAGATGCCTAAAGTGCTCCGAAAACCACCACACGTTCACGTGCGACAAAAGCAGGGAAGTGCCCGCGAAGTGCGCGAACTGCGACGGACCACATCCCGCAAACAGCGAAAAGTGCCCGGTGTACGTGAAAAAAATCAACTCGCTGCCTAAACCCGCGACCGCCGCCTCCGGCAAGAACGGAAAAGCGACGAGAGACAATCATTCTCGGCCATCCCAGGCCGTCCCCACGTCCAAAGACTTCCCGACGCCGAGGTGGAAGGAAGCCCCCCTGCCCAGGACCAACCCATGGACCAGGGCGAAAACGGACCAACGGCCCCCGGTCCACCCAACCTCCACCCCGACGACGTCCACCGCGATCGAGGGCGTCGATAATAATCAAGGTAAACTCTTCTCGTTAATTGGTGAAATGAAAGCGTTAGATTCGTTAATTGACGTCGATAAAATGTTGGGCTTGGTGACCGAACTCAACGTCCAGCTGGCAAATTGTAAAAACGAGTTGGCCAAATTCTTGGCGTTCAGAGAATTTTGCTCGAAACTAAATTAATGGCCGACAAATTAAAAATTGCCAGCTGGAACGCGAACGGTCTTAAGGCCAAATTCAACGAGTTGCAGGAATTCCTAATCCGCCTAAAAATCGACGTATTGTTTGTAAACGAAACAAATTTAATCCGGCATACCAAAATTAGCTTCAAAAATTATAGACATTATCTCCTCGACAAGCCCCCGGGGTCGGGCGGAGGATTACTCGCCCTAATCCGCAAAGAAATTCCGCACGCGAGAATGCACGCTAATCCTTCCTGTTCCATTCAAAACATCGCCATCAAAATTAACGACTTAATCCTCATCGGCGTTTATAATAGCCCGCGAGTCCGCTTTCACCGCACGGATTTGAACATTCTCCAGAGCTTAGGGCGCAAAACCCTAATTATCGGCGACCTAAACGCGAAGCATCGCGATTGGAACTGCCACCAGAACAACGCCAACGGCAACACCGTCCGCGAACACACGGCCGCGACGAGCACGATCGTTCATTTTCCTCCGGAAAAAACCCATTTCCCTGCCAACGACGGCACGCCGACCACGATCGACATCGTGTTGTCGCGTAACGCGAACGAATTGACGAACTTGCGGTCTCCGGCGGAATTGAGCTCGGACCATAATCCGATCGTGTTCGATCTAAGATCGCCCGCCGGAACCGCACGGGACGCCGTCATTTTCGACCTTTCGAACGCGAACTGGAAATTATACCGGGAAAAACTGGACTCGTTCGTCCGAATCAACAACAACGTCCACACGCCGACCGAAATAGACCGCGAAGTGCAAAAACTCGAAAACGCCATTAGGCGTTCGCGCGACGCGGCCGTCCCCAAACTAAGCTTAAGAAACGACTTCGTGGCGCTACCCACTCAAATCCGGGAACTGATAGCCGAACGAAACCGTGCCCGCAAGAGATGGCAAAGGTCCGCCAGACCCGAGGACAAGTCGGCGACGACGCGGCTAACCAAAGATTTGCGGAGACAAATCTGGCTCCACAAAAACTTTCGATGGAGCAAAAAACTCGGCGAGCTAGACCCCGCGGACAATTCGCTTTGGAAAATGACCAAGCACCTGACCCGCAAACGGCAAGGCGTCCCGTCGATCCAGGACGAGCGCGGACTGGTCGCCCACAGCGACGCAGAGAAGGCCCAAATGCTGGCCAAAACGTTCGCACGAAACCACCGATTGGCGCCTAACGGTCCCGAGCACGACGAACTAGAATCGCTAGCGAACGAAACCGCGACGGCCCTACGCGCCCGCCCGCCGCGACCGCTGCGGCCCAAAGAGCGCACCACGCCCGCGGAAGTCCGCGACACGATCCGCCGTCTCAAAAACAATAAGGCGCCCGGAAGCGACGCCATAACGAACCTGCTAATCAAGAACGCGACCAAAAAGGTGGTGGTCCAATTGCACTACGTCGTCAACGCCATCTTGACGATAGGTCACTTCCCGTCCGCGTGGAAAACGGCGACCGTGTGCCCGATCTCGAAAGCCGGCAAAGATCCCTCGCGCGCGCTCAGCTACCGACCCATCAGTTTGCTCCCGGCCCTGAGCAAAATAGTAGAACGAATCGTCGACTCGCGAATCAAAAAACACCTCGAAGCCAGAGGCGCTCTCCCGAACCATCAATTCGGCTTCCGGACGGGCCACAGCACGACCCACCTGGTGGCCAGAGTGGTGACGGACGCCATCGCCAACTTTAACAATAAACGGGTCACCTGCATGGCCCTGTTGGACTTCGAAAAGGCGTTCGACAAGGTCTGGAGACCCGGGCTCCTGCGGAAAATCCAACTGGCGGCCTTTCCCGGAAACCTCGCGCTACTTCTCGACAGTTACCTGACCGACCGACGGTTCAGAGTCGCCGTCTCCGACGCGAAATCGGACACTCTGACCGTCACCGCCGGCGTGCCGCAGGGCTCGGTGCTGGGCCCGACCCTCTTCGCGTTCTACATCAGCGACATGCCCTCGCATGCCGACACGGATCTCAACCAATTCGCCGACGACACGGCCATCTGCGCCTCCTCGCCGACGCCCGAAGTCGCGCTTTCCGCGGTCGAGGAACACGCGAGTCAAATCAAAAACTACTGCGACGCGTGGAAAGTCGCCGTAAACGCGGACAAAACCGAATTAATCTTCTTGTCGAGAAGAAACAAAAACCGACGGGCGCAACGACCCGCCCTGTTAATCGGACAAGCCGTGGCTCCGCGCGACACGGTCAAGTACCTCGGGGTGCACCTCGACGAACGCCTCACGTTCCGGGTGCACGTCGAGAAGGCCATTCAAAAATCCGTCGTGACGATAAAATCGCTGTACGCGCTGCTCGCCAGATCCAGCAAGGTCAACGCGCGAAATAAGAAACTGATATACACGGCGATCGTTCGCCCGACGCTCCTTTACGCGGCGCCCGTCTGGTGCGGTGCCGCGAAAACGCACCTGGACAAGATTCAACGCGCCCAAAACAAGTCCCTGAGGCTCGTACTCGGCGAAGGCCGCTACGCCCGAATCAAGGACCTCCACGAGCGGGCGTCCATACTAACGACCGACGACCTCATCTCGGAGGTCTCGGAAAAATTCTACGAAAACACGACCAACAGCGACAATCCCCTGATCCGGAGAATAACCGAAACGCGCCGAAACACCCTCCCGGCGGGACACAAACACAAGCTTCCATACCAACACCTTTCCCTGTTCGTGCGGAACTTCGGAGAACGGACCTCCGCCTGACTCCGACCCCAAACACCGCAATCGCCGAGGTTTTTAGAAACGTTCATTTTCCTCGATAGTTCACCCCACCGGCTACAAACAATACATCGGACCTGCAATAAACAATTCCCAACCGCAAACGACGTCAATTAACGGAATCTTCGGCTACCGCGGACCCGGTCGTCAGATCCGACTATCCCGTTTTTACGGATCGCGCCGACGCCCCGACCGCCCTGGAAACCCCGACGAACACTAAAAGTGAGTGATGAGCCTCTCCGCGCCGAGGCAGGAACACTTGTACATAATTTTTCGAACGCATGAGAATATTCAATTTTTTGTTATTGTTATTTTTTGTATTATAAATTGTATGTATATATGTAAATAAAGTTTTATTGATTGATTGATTGGTGCTTTCAACGTGGTATGGCCGTTGTCGATGGATACGACGACGTCCGCCGACTTTAACCGTTAATATCGCGGTGCTCCTCGGCCGACGGCGTTCACGACGAATACACGACGTGTGTATAAGTAATTCTCCGCGATCCGTAATTCTCCGACGGGCGATCGAGTTTCGAGTTTCGGGTTGTCCGTCAATCGCGGAAGGCGACTGCGACCACGACGACGAACAAGACCACGGGCGGACGAGCGAGCGAGCGAGCGAGGAGAGCGGACAGGGGAAGTCCGAATATAACAATTTCGTAAGACCTGGCACGTACGCACGACCGGCCCGGAACGGGGCGAGCGAGGAGAGCGGACGGGGGAAGTCCGAATATAACCTTTTCGAACGAGACCGGGTACGTACGTACGCACGACCGGCGCGGAAAGGGGCGAGCGAGGAGAGCGGACGGGGGAAGTCCGAATATAACCTTTTCGAACGAGACCGGGTACGTACGTACGCACGACCGGCCCGGAACGGGACCGTCCGTTCGTCCGTCCGTCCTATCCCGGACGAGTCGTGCGGACGCGCGAGTGAGATGGCTACTTCGTCTCTACGACAACAGACGAATCCCCAAGCCGAGGAGTCTCGACAGATCGCGGCGCGTGGAAAATCCTCTCTACCGAGTACAAACAACTCCCCGCCGCCAGGTACGTAAGTCGTCTACGGACAATTCCGAGTTCCCGACGGGCGTCGACGCAATGCGATATCTGCCCGCCCGGTGCTGCTCCGAACGTCGACGCGAAGAAATTCGGCCGAGCGCGGGTGAACGGCGGGAGTAACTACGACTCTCTTTAGGTAATAATATGCCCGCGGGCGGCGGCAAACTCTACCGGTCCCCGCGGCTTACGGCGCCCCCGTCGCGCCCGACCCGCGGTCCTCGCCCACGGGCGGGGCGGAGTCGTCGTTTTTTCGACGGAAGCCGAAATTCGATTCCGATGGACTTCTCGAAAGAAGGCCTACTACCCCGAGGAGTCGACCGTCCGTCCGTCCTATTCCGGACGGGTCGTGCGGACGCGCGAGAGAGACGGTAACGTCGTCTCTACAAGACAAGAGACGAATCCCCGAGCCGTGGGCCCGTGAGGAGTCTCGACGGATCGCAGCGCGTGGAAACCGCTCTCTACCGAGTAGTACAAACGACAACCCCGCGACCAGGTGCGTAAGTCGTCCACGGACAATTCCGAGTTCCCGGCGGGCGTCGACGCAATGCGATTTCTGCCCGCCCGGTGCTGCTCCGAACGTCGACGCGAAGAAATTCGGCCGAGCGCGGGTGAACGGCGGGAGTAACTACGACTCACTTAATAGGACGGGGCGGGGCGGAGTCGTCGTTTTATCGACGGAAGCCGGAATTCCGATGGACTTCTCGAAAGAAGGCCTACTACCCCGAGGAGTCGTCCGTCCTTTTCCGGACGAGTCGTGCGGACGCGCGAGAGAGTCGGAGTAGCGGTCGGTCGGTCGGCCATCGAGGTCCCCTCGAGGCCCTCGATCGAATACGCGATCCGCGAGCTTGGCCGGCCGGGCGCTTCGGCGTCGCAGGCCGAGGTGGTCACGCGCACGCACGTAAGAAAGTTCGTGAATTATTAGGAAACTAGTTTTTAGAGAATAAGAATGTAAGAAATGACGAACCGAGTCGGTTTCCGTTCGATTTAAAATTTTCGACGCACGACCGGCGCGGCATGCATCGAAGAACCGTGCGCTCTACTCGCCCGACGACTCGAATATCACCCGTCCGGACGGACGGTCCGACTAGCCGTACGAGTGTCAAGTCCGGAAAGGGGCGCGGGCGCGCGCAAAGGGAAGGGGGAAGTCCGCTTTTCGAACGAGAACGGGTACGTACGTACGCACGACCGGCCCGGAACTGGGCGAGCTAGGAGATAGGACGGGGGAAGTCCGAATTAAACCTTTTCGAACGAGCCCGGGTACGTACGTACGCACGACCGGCCCGGAACGGGGCGAGCGAGGAGAGCGGCCGGGGGAAGTCCGAATATAACCATTTCGAACGAGACCGGGTACGTACGTACGCACGACCGGCCCGGAACGGGGCGAGCGAGGAGAGCGGACGGGGGAAGTCCGAATATAACCTTAACGAACGAGACCGGGTACGTACGTACGCACGACCGGCGCGGCATGCATCGAAGAACCGTGCGCTCTACTCGCCCGACGACTCGAATATCACCCGTCCGGACGGACGGTCCGACTAGCCGTACGAGTGTCAAGTCCGGAAAGTGGGGCGGGCGCGCGCAAAGGGAAGGGGGAAGTCCGCTTTTCGAACGAGAACGGGTGCGTACGTACGCACGACCGGCCCGGAACTGGGCGAGCGAGGAGATAGGACGGGGGAAGTCCGAATATAACCTTTTCGAACGAGACCGGGTACGTACGTACGCACGACCGGCCCGGAACGGGGCGAGCGAGGAGAGCGGACGGGGGAAGTCCGAATATAACCTTTTCGAACGAGACCGGGTACGTACGTACGCACGACCGGCGCGGCATGCATCGAAGAACCGTGCGCTCTACTCGCCCGACGACTCGAATATCACCCGTCCGGACGGACGGTCCGACTAGCCGTACGAGTGTCAAGTCCGGAAAGGGGAGCGGGCGCGCGCGCGCGCGAAGAGGCCGACCGCCGATCCCGACCGCTTTCCGAAGGGGTCGAAGCGTTAGTTTACGGTCTCGTCTACAAAACGCGAGACCGTCCAGATCGGTCGGTAGCGTAGCGGTCGATCGGACTATACGGTCGACATCCTAAGATATCGACTCCGCTCTAGTACCGCCGACGGTGCTGATCCGTTCGGTCGGCTCGAGGAGAATAAAAGAAGGTAGTAGAAGAAGAAGTGCGCCCGAACCCGAGCGATTGCCGCGACGGAGGGCCTCTTTTTTTTTTAAATTTATTTATTCTTTTTTCCTTCTTCGTCGACCGCGCGCTCTGCTCTCGTTCGCAGCGAGTCCGCGGTAGTCCGGCTTGTCGACCCGACGCGGTCGTCTCGCTCACGACGGGCTACCGAATGCGGACAGACAGACCGAAAGATCGTCGAAAACGAGCTTAATTTTTTTTTATAAGCGACGGCTCGCCACGTTCCGGGCGAGAATACGTATTTTACAATTTCACGAAACGTACGGCCGAGGCCGACCGAGAGTCGCAGTTTCTTTTTGTATAACTAGCGAAGGGTATATTTTAAGTAATTTCTTTTTTGCGTCTCCACCAAAAAGAAGGAGGAGAACAATTAATTGAATGAATAATCGCCCCACGAGTACGAGGACGATAGTTTGCGAATACGAAAAATTCTAGTAGTAGTTACACACACACGCAGTGGTGGTGTAGTAGTGGTGTGTAGTAGAGTTAGCGAGCGAGCGGCGGCCGTAGTCCAACTATAGACGCGGCCGCGTGACGCTCGGTTCTTGCGCAAGAAGGCGCCAAGACCGGATCGATCGAGAGGGAAACCGCCACGCACGCACGCACGCACGCACGCACGCCGGCGACAGGCAGCAGCCCCGGCCAGCCGGCCAGCCGTCCAGGCAGACAGGCAGGCAGGCAAGGCGCACCACACGTCGGCGTCGCACGAAGCGAGCGAGCGAGCGAGCAGAGCAGAGCAGAGCGGTGGTCTTTCCTTTTACACGATTTCTTACAAGATCCCTGGTTGATCCTGCCAGTAGTCATATGCTTGTCTCAAAGATTAAGCCATGCATGTCTCAGTACGAGCCGAATTAAGGTGAAACCGCGAAAGGCTCATTAAATCAGTTATGGTTCCTTAGATCGTACCCACACTTACTTGGATAACTGTGGTAATTCTAGAGCTAATACATGCAAACAGAGCTCCGACCGGAGACGGAAGGAGCGCTTTTATTAGATCAAAACCAATCGGCGGCGGCCGTCTCACCGGCGTGTCCGTCGTCGTTCGCTCTGGCGAATCTGAATAACTTCCTGCTGATCGCACGGTCTCGCACCGGCGACGCGTCTTTCAAATGTCTGCCTTATCAACTGTCGATGGTAGGTTCCGTGCCTACCATGGTCGTAACGGGTAACGGGGAATCAGGGTTCGATTCCGGAGAGGGAGCCTGAGAAACGGCTACCACATCCAAGGAAGGCAGCAGGCGCGCAAATTACCCACTCCCGGCACGGGGAGGTAGTGACGAAAAATAACGATACGGGACTCATCCGAGGCCCCGTAATCGGAATGAGCACACTCTAAACCCTTTAACGAGGATCGATTGGAGGGCAAGTCTGGTGCCAGCAGCCGCGGTAATTCCAGCTCCAATAGCGTATATTAAAGTTGTTGCGGTTAAAAAGCTCGTAGTCGAATCTGTGTCCCGCGCCGCCGGTTCATCGCTCGCGGTGTTCAACTGGCGTGTTTCCGCGGGACGTCCTGCCGGTGGGCGCGGCCCGCGAGGGCGGCCCAACTACGAATCCCGCCGCGGTGCTCTTCGCTGAGTGTCGAGGCGGGCCGGCACGTTTACTTTGAACAAATTAGAGTGCTTAAAGCAGGCCAAAACTTCGCCTGAATATTGTGCGCATGGAATAATGGAATAGGACCTCGGTTCTATTTTGTTGGTTTTCGGAATCCCGAGGTAATGATTAATAGGAACGGCTTGGGGGCATTCGTATTGCGACGTTAGAGGTGAAATTCTTGGATCGTCGCAAGACGGACGGAAGCAAAGCATTTGCCAAAAACGCTTTCATTGATCAAGAACGAAAGTTAGAGGTTCGAAGGCGATCAGATACCGCCCTAGTTCTAACCATAAACGATGCCAGCTAGCGATCCGCCGACGTTCCTCCGATGACTCGGCGGGCAGCTTCCGGGAAACCAAAGCTTTTGGGTTCCGGGGGAAGTATGGTTGCAAAGCTGAAACTTAAAGGAATTGACGGAAGGGCACCACCAGGAGTGGAGCCTGCGGCTTAATTTGACTCAACACGGGAAACCTCACCAGGCCCGGACACCGGAAGGATTGACAGATTGAGAGCTCTTTCTTGATTCGGTGGGTGGTGGTGCATGGCCGTTCTTAGTTGGTGGAGCGATTTGTCTGGTTAATTCCGATAACGAACGAGACTCTGGCCTGCTAACTAGGCGTATTACCGACATCTCGAAGGCCCGCCGGCGCGCGTCGCCTCGCGCGTCGCCTCGCGCGTCGCCGTCGCGCGCGGTTTTTACTGTCGGCGTACAAACAATTCTTCTTAGAGGGACAGGCGGCTTCTAGCCGCACGAGATTGAGCAATAACAGGTCTGTGATGCCCTTAGATGTTCTGGGCCGCACGCGCGCTACACTGAAGGAATCAGCGTGTCCTCCCTGGCCGAGCGGCCCGGGTAACCCGCTGAACCTCCTTCGTGCTAGGGATTGGGGCTTGCAATTGTTCCCCATGAACGAGGAATTCCCAGTAAGCGCGAGTCATAAGCTCGCGTTGATTACGTCCCTGCCCTTTGTACACACCGCCCGTCGCTACTACCGATTGAATGATTTAGTGAGGTCTTCGGACCGGTACGCGGCGACGTTAACGCTTCGCCGATGCTGCTGGGAAGATGACCAAACTTGATCATTTAGAGGAAGTAAAAGTCGTAACAAGGTTTCCGTAGGTGAACCTGCGGAAGGATCATTAACGTATAATTTTTTTTCCGTTTTTTTTTACCGTACGTCTCCGTTGTCGTCACTCGGCTCGTTTCTCGTCTCGCGTCTCTCGTGTCTCGTCCCTCGTCGGATAACGACTTGGGCGCGGCCGACTGCGCGGGCGAAAGCGCAGCAACGGGCGTCGGCGCGGGAACGCTCGCGTTTAAAAAAGGAAAGAGAAAAAAAAAAACAACACACGTCTTTATGATGTACGAGTCGCGAACGGAACACGGGGTACCCTGGAGGGCGCGCGCGCGGACGAGATTCGCGACGCGCGCCCCGTCGGGTTGCAAAAGTTTCGCGCCCCGTTTTCGTACCATCGCCGTCGTCGTCGTCGTCGTTGCTTGCGCCGCCCCTCCCTCTCGCTCGCAGGACGAGAGAGACGGGAACGGGCGGCGCGCTCGGCGTCGGTCGCGCGGTGTTCAGATTGTTCGAAACGACCGCGCGGGATCGACAGCGGTCCGTTGCGCGGCGGTTCGCAAAAAGAGACTACGTTCAAATTAGCGTGTGTGTGTGTCGTCGTCTTAGTACGTACGTACGTACACACGCACATATTATTTTACGAGAGACAATAAGGGACGGACAAAAACGACCGACACGCGCGTAATCTCGCGTAACGTCGCACGTCGCGCCGTCCGTCCCGAGTCGTCGTCCGTAAACGCATAATAAATAAAAAAAGATTACCCTGAACGGTGGATCACTTGGCTCGTGGGTCGATGAAGAACGCAGCTAATTGCGCGTCAAAGTGTGAACTGCAGGACACATGAACATCGACATTTCGAACGCACATTGCGGTCCTAGGATACTGTTCCCGGACCACGTTTGGCTGAGGGTCGTCTTCTGTATCACGACGACTGCCCCCCCCACGCCTCTCGTACAGCGGACTGCCCGCCCGCCTGCCTGTCTGTCGCGGCACCCCACGATTAGCTTCGCCTTGTTCGGCGAAGCGTCGAGGAGGTGCGACGACGGCGGCGGCGGCGGCGACGGTCGGCGGCGAGTAGCGCGGGGCGCGAGGTTGGGAATTCGCGCGCTCGCGCGCGTTTCCTCGAGTCACGAACGAAGCGGCGGCACGGCGCACCAGGTCGACGGCCATTCGGCGTCGCGTCTTCGCCGTACCGTCTCCCGTCGCAGAGAGCGACAGGCCCGAGGGCCTCGAGCGCGAGACGGGAGACGCACGCGGAACGGAGCGAGACGCGCGGATCGGTCGACCTTTTCCGACGGTGTCGCGCCGACCGGCGAGCGGAGAAGCCGCCGCCGCTTATATATATATATAAATTTTTCTCTCCTCGATAAAGACGACCTCAGAGCAGGCGAGATTACCCGCTAAATTTAAGCATATTACTAAGCGGAGGAAAAGAAACTAACGGGGATTCCCCTAGTAGCGGCGAGCGAACAGGGAAAGGCCCAGCGCCGAATCCCGCGGTCGCGACCGGCCGCCGGGAAATGTGGCGTTTGGGAGGGTCCGCTCGTCCCGCGGTCGCGCGGCGCGTCCAAGTCCTTCTTGAACGGGGCCAGTTACCCAGAGAGGGTGCCAGGCCCGTGGGACCGCCGCGGACAGCGGGAGGACCTCTCCTCAGAGTCGGGTTGCTTGAGAGTGCAGCCCTAAGCGGGTGGTAAACTCCATCTAAGGCTAAAAACGACCACGAGACCGATAGCGAACAAGTACCGTGAGGGAAAGTTGAAAAGAACTTTGAAGAGAGAGTTCAAGAGTACGTGAAACCGTTCAGGGGTAAACCCGAGAAACCCGAAAGGTCGAAAGCGGAGATTCAACGCGCATTCGCCGTATCGGCTGGCGACAAAAATTTTAAACAGCGGCCCGACGACTGGCGGGCGGTTCGCGCGTCGCGAGACGCCGGACCGTCCGTCGCGTGCGGTCGCCGCCCCGGTCGCGAGCGCGTGCACGTCTCCGCCGGTAGGACGTCGCGACCCGTCGGGCGCCGGTCCGAGGCAGGCGCGCGGGAGCCCGCGCGGCCGACCGCGAGGTCGGTCCGCGCGGACCGCGTCCGTCGCCCGACCGGCACGCTCGACGGTATCGAGCGGAGCGAATAGGGCCGCCGCGAGCGCGGAGGACGACTCGTCGTCTTTCGCGTCTCGTCGGGCGTCCGACCCGTCGCAAGCACGGCGAAGTCTCGGAGCGACGGCGATCGGACCCGTTCGATCGTCGCCGGTCATCGGTCCAAGCACCGACCCCGAGACCGTCCGGGCCCACTTAAGCGACGGTGTTCTCGGACAGACCCGGAACGCGCCCCGTCGGCGACGCTATAGCTTTGGGTACTCTCGGGACCCGTCTTGAAACACGGACCAAGGAGTCCAGCACGTGCGCGAGTCGTTGGGACCGCGACTAAACCCAAAGGCGAAATGAAAGTGAAGGCGCGTTCCCCGCCCCGCGCGGGGCGCGCGCCGAGGGAGGACGGTCGGCGCGAGTCGCCGACCCGCACTCCCGGGGCGTCTCGTCCTCGTCTCTCGAGGAGAGGCGCACCCGGAGCGTACGCGCTGGGACCCGAAAGATGGTGAACTATGCCTGGTCAGGACGAAGTCAGGGGAAACCCTGATGGAGGTCCGTAGCGATTCTGACGTGCAAATCGATCGTCGGAACTGGGTATAGGGGCGAAAGACTAATCGAACCATCTAGTAGCTGGTTCCCTCCGAAGTTTCCCTCAGGATAGCTGGCGCTCGCGTTTTGCGGGCGCGCGTTCGCGCGCGCGCGCGCGTGCGAGTCTCATCCGGTAAAGCGAATGATTAGAGGCATTGGGGTCGAAACGGCCTCAACCTATTCTCAAACTTTAAATGGGTGAGATCTCCGGCTTGCTTGAACCGTGAAGCCGCGAGATCGGATCTAGAGCGCCAAGTGGGCCACTTTTGGTAAGCAGAACTGGCGCTGTGGGATGAACCAAACGCCGGAGTTAAAGCGCCCAAATCGACGCTTATGGGATACCATGAAAGGCGTTGGTAACTTAAGACAGCAGGACGGTGGCCATGGAAGTCGGAATCCGCCAAGGAGTGTGTAACAACTCACCTGCCGAAGTTACTAGCCCTGAAAATGGAAGGCGCTGAAGCGTCGTGCTTATACTCCGCCGTCAGAGGCAGGTGAGGCGGGGGCGCGTCGTCTTCGTCGTCGTCGTCGTTCGCGCGGCGGCGGCGGCGGGGCCGCGGCGCGTTCCCGCCACGAAGCCCTGACGAGTAGGAGGGTCGCGACGGTGAGCGCAGAAGGACCGGGCGCGAGCCCGTCTGGAGCCGCCGTCGGCGCAGATCTTGGTGGTAGTAGCAAATACTCCAGCGAGGCCCTGGAGGACTGACGTGGAGAAGGGTTTCGTGTGAACAGCCGTTGCACACGAGTCAGTCGATCCTAAGCCCTAGGCGAAAGCCGATGTCGATGACGGCGCGCGAACATTTATTTTTATTTATATAATTAATAATAATGATAAAGTTATATATATATATGATAGAACCGCGAACGCGTCCGACGGGCGAAAGGGAATCCGGTTCCTATTCCGGAACCCGGCAGCGGAACCGTCAATAAGTCGGGCCCTCGTGAGAGAGTTCGTCGGGGCAACCCAAGATGACCCGGAGACGCCGTCGGGAGATCCGGGAAGAGTTTTCTTTTCTGCATGAGCGTTCGAGTTCCATGGAATCCTCTAGCAGGGAGATATGGTTTGGAACGCGAAGAGCACCGCATTTGCGGCGGTGTCCGGATCTTCCCCTCGGACCTTGAAAATCCGGGAGAGGGCCACGTGGAGGAGTCGCGCCGGCTCGTACCCATATCCGCAGCAGGTCTCCAAGGTGAATAGCCTCTAGTCGATAGAATAATGTAGGTAAGGGAAGTCGGCAAATTGGATCCGTAACTTCGGGATAAGGATTGGCTCTGAGGATCGGGGCGCGTCGGGCTTGGTCGGGAAGCGGGCGTCGGCTCACGTGCCGGGACTGGGCGAGGCGATGGGGTCGCGCGCGCGCGCCCGGCTCGCGGGGTCAAACCTCGCGACCGCGCGCGCGTCGTCGTCGTCGTCGGCCTCGGATCCGAGCTCGGTCCCGAGCCTTGGCCTCCCGCGGAACTTCCTTGCTACGAGGCCCCGGCGGTCGGCCCTTTACCGGGGTCCGATCCCGGGTGCGCTCTTCGGCCGCCATTTAACGGTCGGCTCAGAACTGGCACGGACCGGGGGAATCCGACTGTCTAATTAAAACAAAGCATTGCGATGGCCCCAGCGGGTGTTGACGCAATGTGATTTCTGCCCAGTGCTCTGAATGTCAACGTGAAGAAATTCAAGCAAGCGCGGGTAAACGGCGGGAGTAACTATGACTCTCTTAACGAGAACGTGAGAACGTGTCGTCCTGCCAGAAGCTACTTAAAATCGCAGTCGAGTTCTTTAGAGAAAGAGGCATGAGATTAAACATGCAGAAATGCATGGCCCTTTCGGTGGGGGTATTGCCCGGGAAGAAGATCCTGTACAATGCCACGAAGTCGCGCTTCTTCATTGAAGGCGCTCCGCTAAGGCAAGTCGGCCCAGATCAGTTTCTTAAGTATCTGGGCGAACGGTACACCTTCCAAGGGCGAGCCTCCTTTTTAATTACAGACCTAAAGACCTGGCTAGAGCGTTTGCGAGTTGCGCCCCTAAAACCGGCGCAGCGGCTCCACCTTATTAAGAACTTTCTTCTCCCGAGGGTGTTTCATCGACTGCAGAACCCTCGTTACAGGGCAGTTGCTGAGGGACTGTGACAGGCTCGTGCGTATCTCCGTTCGCAGGGCATTACATCTGCCTCGGACGTGCGCCGATGCCTACATACATGCCCCCGTCCGTGAGGGAGGTCTCGGTGTAACCTCCCTGCTGCTCCAAGTCCCTT
>JARFJA010000030.1:0-59166 GCA_036326145.1 Rhagophthalmus giganteus | reverse complement strand
TAGTACATTTTGTAATTATTTGAATTTTTCTTATAATTACGAGTAAATGAGGTACAGACATAGTTATTAACTGTTAAATGGACTTTTTACCTCGAAACAAGTAGTCTATCTACAAAAAGTGAATTTCCAGTTTTGCACTAAATCCACGATATGACCTGAAGTGTTCAAAAAAAATGGCGAAACGCGGAAAAACCAAATGCAGGGAGATTGCTACTGCTAGCTTAAAGCGACAAAATATTCCTTCGTTTTTGCCTTACAATAATAAACATTTCACTTTTATAAGTAACAGAATCGATATTTTTAATTATATTTTGCCTTTTCGTGGATAGGGACTAGTATCGATTACAATTTAAAGATTCGGCACGTTCGACGAACTCCAACTTTTTCCTGCGAATTTAGAATTTTTAGGCATGTTCGGTTCGCCGAATTTTGTTTAAATTGTCTTTTTTTTTTAATTCAATGTGATAGGTCAACCATTACAAATTCCAACAGTTTCACTTGTTTGTATTTTGTGTAAACATTTTCAAACATAAAAACCATAGCAAGAGAAAGATACCATTGTTTATAAGCACACCTGTAGATCTAGATTAGGCTTTGAGGTTAATCAATAAGTTTTTTCTTTTCACATGTTCATTAAATTGGGTATTTACAATCTGTATATATACCGTGTGTCCCAGGATGGAGTTGACAAGAGGAGAAAAATCTTTATTATTGATTTTACGACAAAAAGTCACTCTTTATAAAAAGTTCTGCTTGTCGAGTAGATAAATTAACCATCGGAAAATCTAAGATTAAATGTACAGAATGTCCACAAATTAAGATAAAATGAAAATGCTTCAACAGAAAAGTATCATTTATTACATTTTAGAGTTTATTGTTAAGAGGGGGCTGGAAAAATCAGCTTCTACCATGTTTCCGCTAGTAACGCCACAGTAGTATTTTTCTAATTATTTTAATTAATATCAAACGGTTTAATCGTAAGATGGCGCGATTTTGGCATCAGCTATTTAAATGTTAATTCCTGTTTTCTTGTACTAAATAGTTTCTATAGAGTGCGCTTTTTCATTGATGCATTGGCATCTAATTTAATTATGTTTACGTTGTAAACTTTGCTAGCGTTTTAATTATTTATTCTAGGATATAAAGTTACAGAATATAAAGAACGGGCGTTTTGATGAGAGACACAAAAATAATGAAATGCAAGTTAACAAGCTTAAAAAAATTATTTAACTTGCAACCAGAAAAGTTACCAAGTTATGGGAGCGGAAAATTCAAAATATTTCTCTTCAAGAAAGTCACAATGATAATGATTATTGATTTTTAAAATTTATTTTTTGTGTAAGATGTGAGAGAGGTGCCATTATTAATACAAAATAAAAATTGTAACAATAGAAAATCCAATATTATTGATATATGCACATATGTAATTACTTTTGTATATATTTCAAAATAATAATTATTATAGCATGCCATTAATTGCATTAAAAATTAAATAGTTACAGATTCGTTCTCAAATATATGTAGCTATACGTTATTCACGATAGGTTCCAATGCACGCAGCCATGTAAATTGTATATTTGTAATATTCAGATTAAAGTTTTAAACATGGCACTCCGATGTCTACCGATGATTTACCTGCACACATACGACATGGCAAAATAGACTAAAATCTATTAGTACTGTAAAAATACGAGGTTTTATTGATGACGCGTTGGGACCTATCGCGAATAACGTATGTATACATATCTACTTATTTATGGGAAACGTCCGCCGCATTCTCAGCATTTCTCGGTAATTCACAGAAATCATAAACAACAACACGTCGAAATGCAAAATAATTATGCTTATTAATCGAAAAACAAACCGAGTGAGATTCTATATTTTATTGAATGAAAATTTCTGAATAAATAAAATTGTAGGTATGATAAATGTACCTACATACATACTTACTTTTAATTGTAATTTTAAAATTAAACCTTTTTATACAACATAAATCACGTACACATTTGTAGAAATGGTTGAAATTTCACTATTTAAAGTGTAAGAAAATACAGGAGTTCAATTTTGGTTTTAGTTTATATGTATAAGAATTACGAGTTCATTTTCGGTATATACTTCGTCCAAACCTATACGCAATCCACGTCATCAATAAAAGGGTTACTATGGCCTATCCAAACCTATATGCAATTCACGTCATCAACAAAAAGTTACTAGATTGTTTATTTGTAATTCGGTTTAAAGTTTGGAAAGTGACATATTCTATAGATGATTTACCTGCGCACGTATTAGATGGTATAAAGAAAGACTACAACTTATTAGAACTGTCAAAATACGAGGTACGAAGCGACAGCACTGTGTGAAACATCATCATCTAGACTTCGTCCAAACCTATACGCAATCTACGTCATCAATAAAAGGGTTACTAGATGATGACGTTTCACACAGTGCTGTCACTTCGTACCTCGTATTTTGACAGTTCTAATAAGTTGTAGTCTTTCTTTATACTATCTAATACATGCGCAGGTAAATTATCTATAAAATATGTCACTTTCCAAACTTTAAACCGAATTACAAATAAACAATCTAGTAACTTTTTGTTGATGACGTGAATTGCATATAGGTTTGGATAGGCCATAGGTACGTTGACTATAAATATTTCCACAACGAAATATGCCACCTATGCAGTTTGATGTTTGTTTATCAAGCGGGAGATTAATGTCCACGAATCAGCCGGCAAATAAAAAAAATACCACTCTAGTATTTTTACAGCACCATCTATTCAATAATAGTTGGACAATTTTGTTAGACAAATTCTTCGAAATCAAGTAGGTATCTGTAAGATAGCGTTATACTTGAAAATGACGATTTTTCGGAAAGCAGTTTACGAATTCTAGCAACAATTACACTCTGTACTTTCGTATACGTATTCACTGAACCTTCTTCTAGTTGCTCCTTATAATATTTTAGTCGTGTAGTAGCTAAATATCTTATAATTTGAAGTATTCGGAAGCACGCGTACAACTTAGCAAAACTCTTCCTTTAACTTTTTTAGGATAAAAATATAAGGAGCAACTAGGTAATTGAATTAGTATTTATTATCAATTAAATTTTTTTAATAAAATTTAATAGTTTTTTAGTATCGTTTCCTGAAGTGAATCTACCATAGCGACATCTGTTGATTCTCGCTTATTGAACCCCCCTCTTAACAGAAAAAGTTCTTCAACAACCTACAATTAGATCAGTTCGGAGGAAGATGGATGGGAAGATTTGGACCAATAAATTTTCCTGCTAGATCGCCCGACCCGACATCTCTTGATTTTTTCATGTGGGGCACTTTAAAGCAAAAAGTTTACGAAAACGTCCTGCCGCATGATCGGGAAATACTAAGAGCACGAATACAGGATGCGGCGAATGAGATAAATGGACCACAAACCGTGCGCAAGGTCTACGGTGAATTTATTAAAACGGCGAATGTACGTGTGGAAGTTGTAGGTGGCCTTGTAGAGTAATTTTTGTTGACTTTAATTAATTGAAATTTTGTACTTAAACTAAGGTAAAATACCCAATAGGGGAACAACGCTGAATGTTGCACCAATAGAGGAACGCTGAGAAAAAATGATAAATATGAGAAATGAAATTGCTCTTTATTCATAAGTAAAAAATAATTTAATATTTTGCGAAGTCTAAGGAATATGATTCAATATTTTCTATATTTTTAATAATCTCATAATTGGGAAAAAAATAATAAATTGTAACTTCCCTCGCAAAGTGACGAAAATTTGGACTTATTGACGCACAGTGCGACGAAAAAGTCAATATTGTCAATGCGTTTTTTTATCAGAATAAAACAAATAATCTTAGCGAAATTTTTTGACATGATTAGAAAATTATTCCTTTACCTATTTTTGGAGTAAAAACTTAATTACGTAGATTATTTGTTTGAAAAATCAACTGTTCCCCTTTACCAGCACATTTGAATTTCGTGCCTAATAGAGGAACGGCTGGATAACACGCGTTCCCATTTACCTGACGTGTCTCAGCAGATGCACCCGTAGAGGTACAAAGAAAATATTTGCATAAATAAAGTGACTGTGATAAATAATTATATATTCGAATACGTAAGTATTGACAAAGAAAGTCAGAAAATACATTTATATCATAAATTTACATGAATAATATGTTGAAGTAACGTAATCCAAGTAATGAAAATTATAACCTCAAAAACTTGACATGTTTGTAAACAAGAAATTTTCATAAATTTTGACTTTTTTTAATTAAAAATTAAAATTATTTAAAATATCAATATTGATATTAATATATATTTATTTCATCAACATGTGTAGGGAAATGGTTCCAAGAAAAAATCAAAAGAAGAAAGTGGGAGAGAAAAGTTGCCCAAAAATAAAAAGAGAAGCAAAGAAAAGTCTACGTATACACCAGATATTATCAAGGAAGCTTTCAATGCGATGGATGCAGGGATGTCTCTGAGTGAAGCTGCTAGGAAGTTCGCAATTCCTAAAACAACTTTATATAAAAAATTACATCATATAACACCTCTGGAATGCAGGAAAGGTCCACCAACTGTGTTAAGTGCTGATGAGGAAGATGAAAAGAAAATACTCCGACAAAAGAACAAAGTCTGAATAAGACTTTCGCTGAAAGAAAAGAAAGTTTGCAGAGAAGAAAAAGAAATTCATGAGCAGATTAAAAAATTTAAAAAAAACTGATAATAGAGACGATACGACAGTGGAGACAATAAAAAATCTACAGAAAGAAGTAGACGATATTGATAAGTCAATACTCCAATTAGAAATGGACGTACTAACGTCTAAAATCAAAATTAAAAAAGAAAAACTGTAAAATATTTGATTATTGCACTCACTATTTTTATAAAGTTCTTGTTGATTCGTTCTTACTTATTGAAATTGTTATTAAAATTATTAATTTATGTTAGTTATTTATTACTTCTTGTGATCTCAATGGTTATATATTCAAATTATATATAATTTAAATAAAAAATATATCTAAAATTGATTGCTTGTTTTATATTTTGTCTTTTATCCCTATAATATTTATAAAAAACTTATTTTGTTCACTTTTGCCTTAATCATTTTCATTGTTCCTCTTTTGGACCTACGGCGTTCCTCTATAGGGGCTACCGCAAACTCAATGTTCCCTTATTAGGCCATTCAACTACTGTATTGAAAAAACTTGATATTTACATGAATAAGACGTAAATACAATTAATTTTTACTTGAATTGATTGATAATGATCATGGCTAAATAATAAAAACAATAATCTTATGATAATATTGAATTAAATGCTTTAAAATATATGTATTCAACTTAAGTTTTCGTATCCGTTCCCCTATTGGGTATTTTACCTTATAAAACATGCAATAAATGATACTTTTCTGTTGAAGCATTTTCATTTTATCTTAATTTGTGGACATTCTGTACATTTAATCTTAGATTTTCCGATGGTTAATTTATCTACTCGACAAGCAGAACTTTTTATAAAGAGTGACTTTTTGTCGTAAAATCAATAATAAAGATTTTTTTCCTCGTCAACTCCATCCTGGGACACACGGTATATATATATATATATACATTCAGTAAATTGTTTGGTATAATTTATAGCATGAGGAAGTAATATCCACTGATATTACTTCGTATTCTGTAGCGTGTAAGGGTTAGTTGAACTTAATCTGATTGAGTTTCTTACTTAAACTACAACTAAACCTAATCTAAAAATTGTTCAGGTAAGTCTGACGGGTCACATCTTTGGGAGTCGAGGGATATATTGTCTGTCTAATAACGCCACAGCTAAATCATTAGGATGCGCCCTAAGTTTCGCTTGATATTTCACTTTTATAAGTAACAGAGTCGATATTTTTAATTATATTTTGCCTTTTCGTGGATAGGGACTAGTATCGATTACAATTTAAAGATTCGGCACGTTCGACGAATTCCAACTTTTTTCCTGCGAATTTAGAATTTTCAGGCATGTTCGGTTCGCCGAATTTTATGTCGACCATCACAAATTCCCAACAGTTCCACTTAAATACGCGTTTGTATTTTGCGTAAACATTTTCAAACGGAAAAACCACGGCAAGAGAAAGATACCGTTGTTTATAAGCACCACCCGTAGATCTAGATTAGGCTTTGAGGTTAATCAATAAGTTAACGAAGATAAATTTTTTATTTTCTATATTAACAAAAGTTCGTTTTTAGCCCTGCATAGAACACGTCCGCAGTAAAAAAAAATATACATCAGCTGTACGTTAGATCTAACATGTGGAACGTGTCCGTTGTAGGGTTAAATTGATGCGACATTACACACGATGCACTTCCAGAGATGGTGATTAGCATCGATTGTAAAATAAATAAAATAAGCGGAAGTGCAGATTGCCGTAGATATTTACTGAAACAAAAAAATGTTTACCGTTACAATCTGAACTGAACAAACGAAAACTAAGCAAGCCTCATATGATACTGTAAACGGCACTCCAAATTACATTAAACAAGCTATAGAGCGAATGTGAGTAAAGCAGAAGCACACAACAATAATTAATAAATCAAAACGGTTGCTATTAAATAAAAACGAATCGCTGAAAAATACCTAATATAGCAACATCGAAGATTGCAGAAATTACTTCTTTCCACTCTGAAAAACAGTAACGAAATAGAAAATCGAGACACCGAGAAACTTAACTAAAATCCACCGCAAGCCGCCGACAACCTCGAGCCTATTTAAACTGACAATACACACCTTCTTGGTGGCGGCCCCCACTTTTGCCTTTTTGGTGCCTCTCACTTTCTTCATTCTGTTTTTGCGTTCTTTCCGCTGTTTGCGGGTTTGCTGTTTCTTTTCGTACAATCCGTGGCGCTGCAGCCGGTACCTCGGCTCGAACTTCTTTGCGAAGTCCAACGTGTCGTATATAAGGGCGAAACCCGTCGATTTGCCTCCTCCGAAGTTCGTCTTGAAACCGAACACAAACACTACGTCGGGGGTCACCTGCGAGACGGCACAACTTGTATCATTTCGAATTAACGTTCGCGCATCCACTAACCTTGTACATTTTGGCTAGCTTTTCTCTAATTTCGGTCTTTTTAACCGACGGCTGACCTGGATGTATGACATCGACGACCATTTGCTTTCGTGCTAATAATCTGTTGGTCATAAATTTTCGGGTACGAATCGTGGCCGTCGTTCCCTCCGTCTGCAAGAGAAAAAAACCACAAACTTAGGTTAGACTTATACAAACCCGTTTTGCTTAAATTAATTTATATGTCTCGCTTTGCAAATAATCCGCATAACCATTTTAAATTGATTTCGCACGGTAATATACAATCGAGCACAATAATCGTTGTGTTCGTACCAT
This sequence comes from Rhagophthalmus giganteus, assembly GCA_036326145.1. Lineage (NCBI taxonomy): Eukaryota > Metazoa > Arthropoda > Insecta > Coleoptera > Rhagophthalmidae > Rhagophthalmus > Rhagophthalmus giganteus. The sequence continues at coordinate 51,781 of JARFJA010000030.1, read as the reverse complement.
GTTTTTAAAATATCGCAACCCACACAATATAACCAATTATAGTTAAAATGAAAACGTCTTTTACGTCGATTGCGGACGGACGTCGTTATATTTTGTGACAATAACACGTTACGCGAACCGATGACGTTTATAATTCGAGATTTATTTACCCACCATTTTCGTTTTAGTTTAGCGACGAAAACACTAGTAAAAAGATTAATGAAATAAGTGCGCGTGCGCACGTCACTTTTCCTGTTTCAAATTGCCGCCAATTTGAAATTGTAATATTCAAACGGAAGACGAACAGTTATCGGTTTCGGTAATTTCGGAACGCAAAATTATTAAAATAACGAAACAGACTAGTTCGATTAAGTACGTAAGTAGAATTTGGGGCATCGAATTTCCAGATTAATCGAGCAACGAAAAGAATCTACGATATTCTTGGATTCTGCCGCACAATTTCCTTTTGTAAACTACATTCCTAATGACTATAAATTGCTAGAGAAAGGTAATTATATGGATTATTTTATTTTCGAGGTGAACGGCTATCGCAAGAGTTTGTACGTATTTTTTTTAAACAAACAAACCTGTACATTTTGAATAATTTTTCTCTAATTTCGGTTTTTTTTAGCAGACGATTGACCTGAATAATAGACATCGACCCCAAAATTGTTGACTAACAATGGTCGCATTCGGGGAATTGTAGCGTCGAAACGCTGCAGCGCTGTAACGCTTTATCTTGCCTGGGGGTCTATTCTAATTCAGATTTCGACTCGAAATAATTTCGACTTGTTGAAATTATTCACGTAGCCATCTATCGGTAGTGGCGGAAACAGTGATCTGACGTCATTACATTGCGACTTGTTGAAATTAATTTCAAATTTCGACTCGAAATAATTGCGACTTGTTAAAATTAACTACGAAGCCATCTATTGGTAGTAACCAAATCAGTGTTCGACGTCATTAAATTGCGACTGTTGAAATTAATTTCGATTTTGAAATCGTGTTGAAATCTAAATTTCGACTCGAAATTGTGACAGTTTGTTGGCGAAATGGAGGTTATGTTGCATCAGGGGGTCTATTCTAATTCATTTCGACTGATTTTGGTCGAAATTTGACGACGTCAAAGCGACTCGACGGCGGGCGAGCGATTCTAAAGATTTCGACTAATAGCGGAAACGGCAACGTGTCGGAACGTTAGGTTGGTATTATAAAAGAACTGACGTTGGCGATAATGTTTTATATGGTTTTCATAACTAAACGGGAGCGGCAAGTTTAATATTTTAATATTTAAGGTGTTACCGTGCTTCGCTACAGCTTGTTTTGTGTTGTAGTTTAGTTCTTGATTTTTCCACTCAGGTTTCAGTTTATTATTACTTTATATTGTTAGTGCTTCGCTGTATTATTTATTACTCTTTATTCGTTTATTGTTGGTAAAGTTCTTCCTCGTGTAAATATGTCCGTGTTTATTATTGATACTTGCTATATGTATACCTACAATTAGTAACTAAAACGACTAAAATACACTAACGGAAACTTAAACAGAATCTCAAGACGACAATACCTAAAATCAAGAAGATTAATAATAAACTAAAGAAGACTAATAATAAGGCTATAATAATAACTATTCTACGTTAGACGCAGAGGTTAACGTATCTCTCAAATAATCTGATGCAACATAACCTCCATTTCGCCAACAAACTGTCACAATTTCGAGTCGAAATTTAGATTTCAACACGATTTCAGGAAAAACCCCCCAAAAAAAAAAACCCCGGGAAAAAAAAAGGGGTTTTTTTTTTTTAAAAAAAAAGGTTTTTTTTTAAAAGGGGGAAAAAGGGGGGGGAAAAAAAACCCCAAAAAAATTTTAAAAGGGGGGTTTTTTTCCCCCAAAAATTTTTGGGGGGGGGTTTTTTTTTTTGGGGAAAAAAAAAAATTTTTTTTTTTTTTTTTTTTTTTTTTTAAAAAACCGGTTTTTTTTGGGGTTTTTTTTCGGGGGCCCCCCCCAAAAATTTTCCCAAAAAAATTTAAAATTTTTTTTAAAAAAAAGGGGTTTTTTTTTTTGGAAAATTTTTTAAAAAAAAAAAATTTAAAAGGGTTTTTTTTTTTTTTAAAAAAGGAGGGGGTTTTTTTTTTTAAACCCCTTCGGTTAAAAAAATTTTTTAAATTTTTTAAAAAAAGGGCCCCAAAAAAATTTTAACTTTTTTTTTTTTAAGTTTTTTTTAAAAAAAAATTTTTAAAAACCCCGGTTTTTGGTTTTTTTTTTTTTTAAAATTTTTTGGGAAAACCAAAAACGGTTTTTTCCCAAAAAAAAAGGGTTTGGCCGTTTTTTTTTTTTTTTTTTAAAAGTTTGGGGGAAACCTTTGGGAAAAAATTTTCCCAAATTTTTTTTTCCCCTTTTTAATTTTTTTTTTTTTTTTCCCCCCCCTTTTTTTTTTCCCCCCGGGAAGGGGTTTTAAAAAGGAACATTTAAATTTTCCGGGTTAATTTTCCCCGGGGGGTTTTCCCTTTTGGGGGGGGCCGGGAAAAAGGGTTTTTTAAAAAAAAAGGGTTTTTTTTTTTTTTTTTCCCCTTTTTTTTTAAAAAATTTTGAAAGGGGAAAAAATTTTTTTCCAAAAAGGGAAAAATTTTTTTAAATTTTTAAAAAAATGGGTTTTAAAAATTTTATTTAAAACAAAATTTTTTTAATTTCAAAAAAACCCCCCCTTTTTAAAAAAAAATTTTTTTTAAAAAAAACCCCTTAAAGGGAAAAAAATTTTTTTAAAAATTTTTAAAAAAACCCCAAAAAAAAGGGGGGGAAAAAAAAAATTTTTTTTTTGTTAAAAAGGGAAATTTTAAAAAAAAAAAAAAAAAATTTTAAATTTTTTTTAATTTCAAAATTTAAAATTTTTTAACCCCAAAAAAAAAATTTTTTTTTTGGGGAAAATTAAATTTTTTTTTTAAAAAAAAAGGAAAATTTTTGGAAAAAAAATTTTTTTTTTTAAAAAAAAAAAATTTTTTTTTTTTTAAAAATTTTTCCCCAAAAAGTTTTTTTTTAAAAAAAAAAAATTTTTTTTAAAAAAAACCCAAAAAAAGAAAAAAAAAAAATTTTTTTTAAAAAAAAAAAAAAAAAAAAAAAATTTTTTTTTTTTTTTTTTTTTTAAAAAAAAAATTTTTTTTCCCCAAAAAAAAATTTTATTTTTAATTTAAAAAACCCAAATTTTTCCCCGGGGCCAAATTTTAAAAATTTTTTTTTTTCCCCCCAAAAAAATTTTTTTAAAGAAAAATTTAAATTTTAAAAAAAAATTGGGTTTTTTTTTTAAAAAATTTTAAAAAAAAATTTTTTTTCCTTTTTTTTTTAAAAAAAAAAAAATTTTTTTAAAAAAATTAAAAAAAAAAAAAAAAAAGGGGGGGGTTTAAAAAAATTTTTTAAAAAAAAAAAAAACCCCGGCCTTTTTTAAGGGTTGGGGAAAACCCTCCCTTTTTTTTTTCCCCCCTTTTTTTTGGGGGCCCTGCAAAAATTTTTTTCCCCCTTCCAAAAAAAAAAAAGGGGGAAAAGGGGGGGGCCCCTTCCCCCTTTTTTTTAAAAAAAATTTTTTTTTTTTTCCCCCCCCAAAAAACCCCGGGGAAAAATTTTTTGGGGGGGGGGGGGGGGGAAAAAAAAACCCCCCTTTTTTTAAAAATTTTTTTTAAAACTTTAAAACCCGGGGGAAAAATTTTTGGAAATTTTTTTAAAAAAATTTTTAAAAATTTTTTTTAAATTTTTTAAAAAAATTTTTTTTTTTTTAAATTTTTTCCTTTTTAAAAAACCCCCAAAAAATTTTAAAAAATTTTTTTGGTTTTTTATTTGGGGTTTTAAAAGGAAAAAAAATTTAAAATTTGGGGAAAAATTTTTTTTTTTTTTTTTTTGTTTTTTTTTCCTTTTAAATTTTTTTGGGGTTTGGGAAAAAATTTTAAAAATTTTTTTTTTTTTTAAAAAAAAATTTTGGAAATTAAAAAAAAATTTTTTTTTTGGTTTTTTTTGGGAAAAAAAAATTTTTTTTTTTTTTTTAAAACCCTTTTTTTTTTTTTTTTTTTTTTCCCCCTTTTTAAAAAAGGCCCCAAAATTTCCTTTTTTTCCCCCCTTTTTTCCCAAAAAAAATTTTTTGGGGGTTTTTTCCCCTTAAAGGGTGGAAATTTTTTAAAGGGGGGTTTCCCGGGGGGGAAAAAAGGGGAATTTTTTAAAAAAATTTTTTTTAAAATTTTTCCCAACTTTTTTTTTAAAAAAATTTTTTCCCCCCTTTCCCGGGGGTTATTTAAAATTTTTTTTTAAAAAATTTTTTTTAAAAAAGGGGCCCCAAAATTTAAAAAAAATTTTTTAAAAATTTTTTTAAAAATTAAAAAACCCCTTTAAAAAATTGGGAAAAAATTTTTTCCCAAAAAAGGGGGGTTTTAAAAAAAAAAAATTTCCCCAAAAAAAAAAAAAAAAAAATTAAATTTAAATTTTTTTTTTTTAAAAAAAAATAAAATTTTTTTAAAAAAAAAAGGGTTTTTTAAAAACCAAAAAAAATTTTTAAAAACCCAAAAATTAAAAAAAAAAAAAAAAAAAAAAACAAATTAAATTTCGCCAAAAAAAAAAAAAAGGTGATAATTTTTTTTTAAAAAACCATTTTTTCCCAAAATTTTTTAAAAAAAAATTTTTTAAATTTTTTTTTAAATTTTTAAAACCCCTTTTTCCGGGAAAAAAAATTTTTAAAATTTTTTTTTAAATTTCCAAAAATTTGCCCCGGGAAATTAAAAAATTAATTTTTTTTTTTTAAAAATTTTAAAAAATTTAAAAAAAAAAAATTTTTTTTTAAAAATTTTTTTTTGGGAAAAATTGGGAAAAAACCCCCTTTTTTTTTAAAATTTTAAAGGTTTTTAAAAAAAAAAAATTTTTTTTTTTTTTTTTCCTGTTTATTTTTTTTTTTTTTTTTGGGGGAATTTTTTTTTTTTCCCCTTTTTTAAAAAAAATTTTTTTTTTTAAAAAGGGGTTTTTTTTTTTAAAAAAAAAAAAAAAAAATTTTTTTTTTTTAAAAAAATTTTAAAAAAAAAAAAATTTTTTTTTTTTAAAAAAATTTTTTTGGGGGTTTTTAAAGAAAAATTTTTAAAAAAAAAAAAAAAAATTTTTTTAAAAAATTTCAAACCCCAAGGGGGGGGAAAAATTTTTAAATTTAAAGGAAAAATTTTTAATTTTTTTTTTTTTTTTTTTTAAAAAAAATTTTTTTTAAAACAAAAAAAATTTTCGGGGTTTTTTAAAAAAACCCAATTTTTTTTTTTTTTAAATTTGGCCCCTTTTTTTTAAACCGGGCCCCGGTTTTTTTTTCCCCCCCCTTTTTTTTTTTTTTTTTTTCCCAAAAATTTTTTTTTTTTAAAAAAATTGGTTCCCCTTTTAAAAATTTTTAAAAAAAATTTTTTTAAAAAAAAACCCCCCCCTTTTTTAAAATTAAATTTTTTAAAATTTTTTTAAAAATTTTTTTAAATTTTGGGGGGAAAAAAATTTTTTCCCAATTTTTTGGGGAAAAAATTTTTTTTTTAAGGGTTTTTTTTTTTTAAAAAAATCCTTTTGGGGAAAGAAAACCCTTCCAAAACTTAAATTTTTTAAAAAAAAAACCCAAAAAAAATTTTTTTTTTTAAATTTTTAAATTAAAAAAAAATTTTTAAAAAAAAGGGAAAAAAAAAAAAATTTTTTTAAATTTTTAAAATTTTTTTTTTCCCTCCCAAAACCCTTTTTTTTTTAATTTTTTAATCAAAAAAAAACCCCCATTTTTGGTTTTTTGGAAAACCTTAAAATTTTTTTTTAAAATTTAAAACCCGGGGCCCAAAACAAAACCTTTTTTTTTTTCAAAATTTGGTTTTTTTTGAAAGGGTTTTTGGGTTTTTAAAATTTTTGGGGGGGCCCCTTTTTAAAATTTTTTTTTGGCCTTTTTTTTTTTAAAAAAAAATTTTTTCCCCTTTTTTTTTTTTCCCCCTTGGTGGGGCCAAAATTTGGGGGGTTCCTTTTAAAATTTTTTTTTAAAAAAGGGAAAAAAACTTTATTTTTTTAAAAATTTTTAAAATTAAAATTTTTTTTTTTTTTAAAAATTTTAAAAAATTTTTTAATTTTTTAAAAAAAATTTTTTGGGAAATTTTTTTTTTTAAAAAAAAAAAAAAACCCCAAAAAAAATAAAAAATTTAATTTTTTAAAAATTTTTTAAAAAAAACCCCAAATTTGGGTTTTTTAAGGTTTTAATTTTGGGAAAAAAATTTTTTTTTTTTTTAAAAATTTTTAAAAAAAAAAAAAAAATTTTTTCCCCTTTTTTAAAAAGGGTTTTTTTTTAAAAACCCTTAAAAATTTTTTAAAATTTTTTCTTTTTTTTTCCCCTTTTTTTTTTCCAAAATTTTTTAAAAAAAAAAATTTTTGGATTTTTTTTTTCCCCTTAATTTTAAAATTTAAAAATTTTTTTTTTTGTTTAAAAAGGGGGGTTTTTTTTCCCAAAAAAAAAAACCCCCCCCAAAATTTTTTTGAAACCCAAAAACCCCCCCCCCCTCCCAAAAAAAAAAAGGGGTTTTTGGGAAAAAAAAAATTTTTAAAAGGGGTTTTGGTTTCCCTTCCCGGCCCGGGGGAAAAAGGGAATGGTTTTTCTCCAAAAAAAAAAAATTTAAAAAAAATTTTTTTGGGAAAAAATTTAAAACCCCCGGGGGGGTTTTCCCCTTTGTTTTCTTTAAACCCCGGGTTTTTTTTTTTTTTTTTTTTTTTCCCCCTTTTTGGGGTTTTCCGTTTCCCAACCTTTGGGTTTTTCCCCAAAAAAAAAAGGAAGGGCCCCTTTTTTTTTCAAATTTTTTTTTTTTTCCCCCGGGGGACCTTTAAAATTTTTTTCCCAAAAAACCCAAATTTTTAAAAAAACCGAAAAGGGTAAAAGGGGGGCCCCCCCCTTTTTTGGGGAAACCCAAAAAAGGGGGTTTTTGGGGGAAAAACCCCAAAAAATTTTTTTTTTAAAAGGCCCTTTAAAACCAAAAAAAGGGGCCCCCCCCCAAAAAAGGGGGGGTTTTGTTCCCTTTTTTTTTTTTTTTTCCCCGGGGCCTTGGGTTTTTTAAAAAAAGGGGAAAAAAATTTTTTTTTTTTTTTTTTTTTCCCTTTTTTTGGGGCCCTTTAAAAATTGGAAAAAAAACCCCCCCTTTTTGGGGGGGGAAAAAAACCCTAACCCCCGGGTTTTAAGGTTTTGTTTTAAAAAAACCCCCAAAAAAAGGAAATTTTTAAATTTAAAGGCTCCGGGGGAAAAAAATTTTGGGGGGAAAAAAAAATTTTTTTTTTAAATTTTCCCCCAAAAATTTAAAACCCGGGGGGGGGGGTTTTTTCCCAAAATAAAAAAATCCCCCCAAGGGGGAAAAACCCAAAAGGGCCCCACAAATTTTGGGGGGGGAAAAAACCCCCCCAAAAAAACCCAAGAAAAAAAGGGGCCCCCAAAAAATTTTTAAAAAAAGGGGAAATTTGGGGGTTGGGTTTTCCGGGCCCTTTAAAGGGGAAAAATTTTTTTTTTTTTCCAAAAAACCCAAAAAAAAAAAGGGGAAACAAAAAAAAGGGGTTTCCCCAAAAAATTTTTTTTTATTTTTTAAAAACCCCTTTTTTTTAAAAAATTTTTTCCCAAAAAAAAAAAATTTTTTTTTTTTTTTTTTTTTTTTTTTTTAAAATTTAAAATTTTTGGGCCCCCCAAATTTTTTGGTTTAAAATTTTTGGGGGGCCCCCCCCTTGGAAAAATTTTTTTTTTTTTTTTTGGGTTAAAAAAAAAAAAAAAAATTTAAAAATTTTCCAAATTTTTTTAAAAAAAAGGTTTTTTAAAAAAAAAAAATTTTTTAAAATTAATTAATTTTTCTTAAAAGGGGGCCCCCAAAATTTTAAAAGGGGGGCCCCCCCATTTTTTAAAAAAAATTTTTTTAAAAAAAAGGAAATTTTCCTTTTGGTTTGTTTTAAACCCAAATTTTAAATTTAAAAAAAAAATTTTTTTTTCCCAAAAAAATTTTTTTTCCTTTTAAAAAAAATTTTTTTTTTCCCAAAAAATTTTCCCAAAAATATTTAAAAACCCTTTTTTTTAAACCCCAAAAATTTTTTTCCCCCCCCGGGAAAAATTTTTTTTTTTTTTAAGATTTTTTTTTTTTAAGGCCCAATTTTTTTTTTTTTTTTTTTCCTTGCCTTTTAAAATTTTTTTTGTTTTTTTCCCATTAAAATTTTTAATTAAATTTAAAAATTTGGAAAAAAAAAAAAAAAGGGAAATTTTTTTTTTAAATTTTTTTTTTTTTTAAAAAAAAATTTCCCCCCCCTTTTTTCCCAAAAAAAATTAAAAACCTTTAAAATTTTAAAACCTTTTTAAAAAATTTTTTTTAAAAAAAAATTTTTTTTTCGAAAATTTTTTGGTTTTTTTAAATTTAAAAATTTTTCCCTTTTTTTTAAAAAATTTTTTAAAAAATTTTTTTTGGGTTTTTTTTTAAAAAATTTAAATTTTGGAAAATTTTTCCTTTTTTTTAAAATTTTTTTTAAAAAAATTTTCCCTTTTTTTTTTTTTTCCCCCTTCCCAAATTTTTTTTTTTGGGGGTTTTTTTTTTTTAAATTTGGGGCCCCCGATTTAAAAAAAAAAAAAAAACCCCCCTTTTTTTTTTTTTTTTTAAAATTTTTCCAAACCTTTTTTTTTTTAAAATTTAAAAATTTTTCAAATTTTTTGGGTTTTTTTTTTTTAAAAAAAAAAGGGGTTTTTTTAAAAAATTTTTATTTTTTCCCCGGGTTTTTTTAAAACCCTTTTCCCCCCTTTTTTGGGAAAAAACCTTTTTCCCCTTTTTTTTTTTTTTTTTTTTTGGGAAAATTTTTTCCTTTTTTTTTTTGGGGGGGAAATTTTTTTTTGGGGTTTTTTTTTAATTTTTTTTTCCCCCTTTTAAAAATTTTTTTTTGGGGGCCCTTTTAAATTTTTTTTTTTTTAAATTCCAAACCCCTTTTTTTTTTTTTTTTTTTTCCCCCCTTTTTTTAAAAAATTTTTTTATTTTAAAAATTTTTTTTTTTAAAAAAAAAAAAAAAAAAAAAACCCCAAAAACCCGGAATTTTTAATTTTAAATTTTAATTTTTTAAAATTTAAAAGGGAAATTTTTTTTGAAATTTAAATTTTTTTAAAAATTTTAAATTTTAAATTTTTTTAAAAAAAAATTTTTTTTTTTTTTTTTTTTTTTAAAAAATTATTTTTTTGGCCTTTTCCCTTTTTTTGGTTTTTTTTTTTTTTTTTTAAAATTTTTCCCCCAAAAAATTAAAAATTTTAAATTTAAAAATTTAAAATTTTTAAAACCAAAAAAAAAAATTTTAAATACCCAAAAAAAAATTTAATTAAAAAATTTTTAAAAAATTAAAATTAAAAATTTAAATTTTTAAAAAAAATTTAAAAAAAAAAAAAAAAAAAAAAAATTTTTTCCAAAAAAAAATTTTAAAAAAAAAAAATTTTTTTTAAAAAAAAAATTTTTTAAAAAATTTAATTTAAAAAAACCCCCCAAAAAAAAATTTTTTTTAAAAAAAATTTTTTTTGGGTAAAACCAATTTAAACCAAAAATTTAAAAGTTTTTTGGAAATTTTTAAAAAAAATTTTAAAAAAAATTTTTTAAAAACCAATTTTAAAAAAAAATTTTTTTTGGGGCCTTAAAATTTAAAATTTTTTTTTAAAAATTTTAAAAAAAGGGAAAATTTTTTTAAAAAAAAAAAAATTTTAAAAATTTTAAAAGGAAAAAAAAAAAAAATTTTTACCCTTTTAAACCCCTTTTTAAAAAATTTTTTTTAAATTTTCCCTTTTTTAAAATTTTTTAAAAAATTTTTTGGTTTTTTGGGGGGGAAAAAAATTTTAAAAAAAAAACCCCAAAATTTTTTTTCCCCCCCCTTGCCCCATTCCAAATCAATTTAATTTTTTAAAACCCCTTTTTTTTTAAAAATTTTTTTTTTTTAATTTTTAAAAAATTTTTTTTCCCTTGTTTTAAAAAAAATTTTTTTTTTTTTTTTATTTTTAAAAGGGGCCCGGGGTTTTTTTTTTTTAAAATTTTTTTTAAATTTTTTTCCCCCCTTTTATTTCCCCAAAAAATTTTTTTTGGTTTTAAAAACCACCCAAAAAAAATTTTTTTTTTTTTTAAAATTTTTTTTTTTTTTTTCCCTTTTTTTAAATAAACCCCCAAAACCTTTTAAATTTTTAAAAAATTTCCCTTTAAAAAAATTTAAAAAACCTTTGGGTTTTTAAAAAAAAAAATTTTTTTAAAAAAAAAAAGGGGGTATTAGCACGACTATATTTTGCAAAAACACAATTTCACTGCAATTTGAAAATTTCATATAACGTAAAGTGAAGTATGAATAGAACTGAAGTTGACTATTGTGCAAATTTAACCTTAAAAATACAAAAAAAACATTATTCTATTTACTTTGGATGAAGTTTCATAAATTATACGTTTGACAATACAAAAATTTGCACGTGCTGCCATCCTTCTAAAAACAGCCGAACTACAAATTGACTCAACTTAACAAACACAGCACGAAAATGTTCCTAGATTATAGTAATTTAGGTTAATTTTTATGCCCTTTGTTCTTAAAAATGGTTAATTTTTAACTGTTAACGTTGTGTTTGTAGTACGTAGCTATGATTTATCTATTACTCCAGGTGGTTTTTATTCCCTGAAGTGACGTATTTCTTTAAAATACTATTGTATGTTTGATTGCAAATTTAATAATTTCTTAACCTTATTAAGGAAACGCAACAAGTTTGTTGAAAACTAGAGAGTTGGAGGTATCTATACGAATCATGAACCTTTCGTAAAGATACCTCGTTAACGTAAACAACGTATATTAATATTGGTTTCATTTGATATACTTTTAAAAATGGCGGACCCTGATAATACCCCTTTAAAACGTCCACAACGCAATATTTTCTAAACGATAAATACATACGAATTATTTATAAATAACAACTTATTGTATTAATATTGCCCGTCGTTTCATACTGTTGACCTGTAGGAAAAATGACCGTAAAGATTTTTCCCACCGTTTTTCTGTCAAAACATCGTACCAACGAGGAATTTATTCATGTACGTTTTACCATTTACCCTTTTCCGTTTGTGGTGAATAGTTTAAAAAATGTCTGGTCGCGGCAAAGGCGGCAAAGTTAAAGGAAAGGCCAAGTCTCGTTCGAATCGCGCCGGCCTACAATTCCCGGTGGGAAGAATTCACCGGCTCTTACGCAAAGGCAACTACGCCGAGCGAATCGGGGGGGGCGCCCGTCTATTTGGGCGGCAGTAATGGAATATTTGGCCGCCGAAGTTTTAGAGTTGGCCGGCAACGCCGCCCGAGACAACAAGAAGACCAGAATCATCCCTAGACACCTACAACTTGCGATCCGGAACGACGAAGAACTGAACAAGCTGCTGGCCGGAGTCACCATCGCCCAGGGGGGCGTTCTGCCGAACATTCAGGCGGTGCTGTTGCCGAAGAAAACGGGAACTTCCACTTCGGCCGCGAAGGGTGCCAAAAGTCAATCGCAGGATTATTAATTTAGTTGCCCCCTAAAGTGCGACTTCGCAAAGAGGTTCGATAATTATATTTTATGTACGATATAAGATTAATGCCGACAATGTTTTTATTGTTTGTTTCAATTTTTAAGTTAAAGATATTCGTAGTTTTGTTAAATTATGGTTTCTTAAACTTGTTGAATTATTAAAATTATTAAATTTGAAGTTTATCATGCGTTTATTCCAAAATTACTATAAAAACCTACCTCGAAAGTATACATGTTGACGAATGAAATGACACTGCACCAAGTTTTTGTTAAAAGTTTAAGCGGCCACTATTTTTCACACTAAATTATAAAAAATATTTATGCCAAACGAGCAATAGCATATTTATAATTAAATCGTCTATTAGGCTAATCAATTGAAACTTTACATAAACAGTAATCACTAGAAAAAAAACTCCTTTAAAGTAGATTTGAAGGAAATGTTTAATTTTTATTGGATATTTACAAAAAAAGTGTAACATTGGCGTGGTTTGATTTTTAACTCTTCTCCATGAAGCCGCGGAACCTCGACTTTTGCGATCGAGGCCGGTTATCATATCCAGCTAAGCGTTTGTCTGTTCGTCGATCGGCGGCACTACTTTTGCCGTCGCCACAAGAAAAATATAAAATATAATACCCGTTGCAGAAATATACACACTGTCTAATTTCTATGAAATGAAGTCGCTCAGATAAGTACAATTTATCGGTTTTATGTAGCACCAAACGATTTTAAGTGTTTTACGTCTCCGAAAGAATAGTTAGTTAACTTTGACTAATTTTTAGAGGCCTGTAAGAAAATTAACAGCCAGTCGAAATTTTACGATTCCACCAGCGACGGCGTGCTAGCGGTTCTTGTAAAAATTACGCACCGTTATGGTAATTTTACGTAATAGCACGGTTGGTTTCGACTTATCATTTTCTGCTACATAAACGATCCAACGTCTAAAAGAGTTTCGGGTCGGAATTGATCGTTCCCCTCCTACTTATATTATTTTCCGTCTTCATCGCACAATGCAGATCGAGCGTCGGTCGGCGCACGAGAAATTAAGAAGCGTCCATTTCGAACTGAATTTCGCATTACCCATAAGAGAAACCCTAGGCCGAGTTGCAATCTCTACTGCAACAATCGAAACTTATCGACATCGTATTCTAATAGGGTTTAACAGAAAAACGTTAGCGCATTGTTCGTCAATTAGTATTCATGTCGATAAAGCTTGAAAATAACAATTATACTTATGCATTTCGTTTTCCACGTATTTTACAGAAAAGACGATGGGGGACAACTCGTAAATTTGACGCCCGTTCGAGACGCACAACTTCTTGTAGAAGCGACGACGACGATCCCTTCAAATATCAGATCTGGAAAGAATCCAAGAAGGTAACTTAGCACATACAACAACGACATTATCTACGTACGCCATCGACGGGATCCGCCTCGTCTCCTGAGCTAATGTCGTCGCCGAATTCGATGTCTTCGTCGAAACCGTCCTCTACAAACGTGACGGTGTCGTTAATCCTTACGGTCTCGGGGAATTCTCCGTATGTTTTTAGATTTCGAGCTTCGTCTGGTGTATACTTCAAGATAACGTCGGCCTTTGCGTCCTGGTAATCTCGCAAACCAATTAGTATGATGTCGCCTTGATTAATCCACACTTTCTTGCGAAGCTTACCGCGTATGTGACACAGACGTTTGGTGCCGTCGAAGCACATCGCCTCCAATCTGCCGTTTCCCAACATTTTCGTGACCTGCGCGTACTCCTGGCCATCTTCTTTGAACACCAGTTCGCGTTTTTCCGTTTCGTTTTCGTTCTTGCCTCTTCTACGATTTTTGCCTCCTTTACCTGCCCAAGTTGCGGGTTATTAATAACTCGATTTGACATTTGACGGATCAGTTGTGCGAAAGGTTATGGCGTCGTCTGCGTCGATTGTTTTCGTGCTTATAAGGTCTGTGCGTTCGCATAAAACAGCCGACCTGACAACTTTCAAGAAATAACAGATGTCGCCCGCTTCAGGAACTAATGGTAACTGTAATGTATATTTGCTACCATTTTATTAAATATTTTCAGAATAATTTCTTGTTTACTTTACGAAAAATACATTAATTGCAGTTTTAACGGATGAAAAACGAAAACAGAACTTTATTTTTCAATTTTAAAAAAGTTCCAGCAAATAGTAAAGTTCTAAACCATACGTAATAGGCCATTTTATTAAATATTTTCGAATAATTTCTTGTTTACTTTACGAAAAATACGTTAATTGCAGTTTTAATACGTGTAAAACGAAAACACAATTTTATTTTTCAATTTTAAAAAGTTACACCAAATAGTAAAGTTCTAAACCATACATAATAGACCATTTTATTAAATATTTTCAGAATAATTTCTTGTTTACTTTACGAAAAATACATTGATTGCAGTTTTAATACGTGTAAAACGAAAACACAATTTTATTTTTCAATTTTAAAAGTTACACCAAATAGTAAAGTTCTAAACCATACATAATAGACCATTTTATTAAATATTTTTAGAATAATTTCTTGTTTACTTTACGAAAAATACATTAATTGCAGTTTTAACGGATGAAAAACGAAAACACAACTTTATTTTTCAATTTTAAAAAAATTCCAGCAAATAGTAAAGTTCTAAACCATACGTAATAGACCATTTTATTAAATATTTTCGGAATAATTTCTTGTTTACTTTACGAAAAATACATTAATTGCAGTTTTAATACATGTAAAACGAAAACACAATTTTATTTTTCAATTTTAAAAAGTTACACCAAATAGTAAAGTTCTAAACCATACATAATAGACCATTTTATTAAATATTTTTAGAATAATTTCTTGTTTACTTTACGAAAAATACATTAATTGCAGTTTTAACGGATGAAAAACGAAAACACAACTTTATTTTTCAATTTAAAAAAAATTCCAGCAAATAGTAAAGTTCTAAACCGTACGTAATAGACCATTTTGTTAAATATTTTCGGAATAATTTCTTGTTTACTTTACGAAAAATACATTAATTGCAGTTTTAATACGTGTAAAACGAAAACACAATTTTATTTTTCAATTTTAAAAGTTACACCAAATAGTAAAGTTCTAAACCATACATAATAGACCATTTTATTAAATATTTTTAGAATAATTTCTTGTTTACTTTACGAAAAATACATTAATTGCAGTTTTAACGGATGTAAAACGAAAACAGAACTTTATTTTTCAATTTTAAAAAAGTTCCAGCAAATAGTAAAGTTCTAAACCATACGTAATAGGCCATTTTTTAAATATTTTCGGAATAATTTCTTGTTTACTTTACGAAAAATACGTTAATTGCAGTTTTAATACGTGTAAAACGAAAACACAATTTTATTTTTCAATTTTAAAGAAGTTATAGCAAATAGTCAAATTCTAAACCATACATAATAGATTTCGTTAGTCCTTGACGCAAGCGCCTCTAGTTATAAGTTAAAATCGATTGCACAGACCTTATAAGCACGAAACAATCAACGCAGACTACGGTTATGGTAACGTGGTGCGGAGGTATTCCGACGAACATGGCTCACCTTTATTTTTCGGCATGCCTCTCGAATTTGCTAAGGAATTTCGGCCGACTGCAAAATAATTTAATCGCCGCCACCGGTCAAAAAATACGGACAGTATCAGTATACGGACGATCCGAAGCGGTTGCGGGAAATTTTGGAAGACGCGCCGATCGCGCCCTCTATTTCCGGACGGCGTCATCTGGAAATTTTTTACTCGTGTCAAAGATGGACGCCCTGTCGGACCGTACGGAAAACAAATCGCTCGCAAAGCGCCCAAAAATGGACCCGGACGTCGCCGGCGGAGGTGTTTTGTGTTACGGGGACGGTTTCGCCGACATTTCCAGGGCCGCGGCAGGTGCGATCGGCCCGATCGAAGGTAAACGTTCTAAAATATGTTTGATTGTTTAGTGAAAACTTTCCACCCAAAATGGCTGCGTGACAACGGCGATATTGGAGGACATTTTGTAGGCGTGGCAAACTTCAAACGTTTATAATTATTTTTCCGAACGTTCCTCGATGTCGAAATTAAATTACTATCTAATATACTTCGATTTGGTTTTCTTTTTGATTTGTTCTGTGCGTCGGTTTTTGGATCGACGATCATACAATGTTGCAAAATAAAATCCAAATTTTTTCCCCAATAGTTGTGGTTTTATTGTGCGTTTTTGAGAAATTTGCTTAATCAAAAGAAACGTACAAATAGGGTGGAAATTTGTTTGTTTACGTTGTTGTCGAAAAGGCACGTTTACGTGTTTGTGTTCGCATAAGTTACCGATTCGGTTATCAATAATCAATTTGTTATGGTAGGTTTTAAGCTCCCAAAATTGTGTAACTTGTATTTCGGTTTTTTTTTGTTATGTAGATGGTAATCAATACATATTTGGGAAATTAACGGTTCACGTCGACGCTCAAACTTTCGACCCTTTATTTTATGGTTATAATTTGAAAATTGTGAAGAAAAACAAATCGGCCTTTGCTTTTCCCGTATATAAGAAGGTTATGTAGTTTCGGCAAACGTTCACTTTTTAAGGTTAGTTTTTTAATTATTATTATCACTATTGATTGCTGATTGTAACCTTTGAGAGAGAAAAATAACGCGATCTCCTAATTAGATTTTCGCAATTTTTGTAGATAAAAGCCCCGCTAGTATTCCAATTACGAAAAGGACAACGGCCATGGATTCGTTAGACACGTCACGGGATAGTTTAGAATTGGAGCCGGACGATGATAATGCGTCGACGGTCAGTCATTTCAGCGAATTGAGCGGATTGTCCGAGCTGTCGGGGGAAGACTGGAAGCCGATGGCAGGAAGTTTAGTTTGGGTAAACGGGGTATATTTTGTTTTAATTCAATTTTCGAACGTCGCAATTTCAGATTCAGAAGCAAATGCAAAGTGGCGTGGATCCGCGTGCCCTTCTCAGCGAATTGGGAGTCGATTCCGATCAAATTCCGCAATACGTCGACGACATTACATTATGGAAACTAATTATTAATATGCTAGCAGAGCCCCCCCGTCGGCACAAACTCAGACATGTTAATACAATAGATGACGTCGTGCGGCTATTGAAAGGTAATTTTATTTAAATAAGTAGGTGCAGCGAAGCCTCCCGATAAGGGACAGCTGTGGAGTAGAAAATGTCGGTCGTTGTCGGAAGGTGTCCGCCAACTGGGATTTAAGTTTGGGAAATAAGAAACTGTCCCTTGAAAAAAGGTGTTTGCAAATAGAGGTTTCAAAAATTATATAGCAATTTAAGTACGGTTAACCCCTTGGGTACGGATTTATTTGAGAAAATATTTGCATGCGGAACGGATATAATTTTTGGTTGCTTGGAGTAGCACGTAAAGGCAGTACATTTTACGTAAGAACTTATTTGTTTCTAAAATATTGGTGACATGTGTAGTATTAAGATGTCTTCCAAGTAATTAGAATTGCAAAACAAAAATAAATTAATAACAACAAAATAGAACTAAATGAAATAAATTCAAGCTATAACAAAAAACCAATTACTAATAATTATGCAGAGTGTGATATTTTTCAAAGCAAGTAGGTACTTTTGCATTGTTTGCACTGCCACGTAGTCTCTTTCCTAATATTATGCTTATAACGAACACCACCTTTTTCCAGGGTGTTGCGAATTAGTTGAAGGAATGTTCTCAGGAAAGTGTGCCCAATTTTTCGCTGCCAAACGAAATGGCGTATCGCTACTTGACGGACGTCCAGACGTTTATAATTTGGCAATGACAATTGCTCCAGCAATTCGGCAATAGCTAAACGAAAGGAAGTAATGCCTGCCTTGGTTGTGCAGTCGATTTTAGAATATAAAACATGAGCATTATAAAAGGCCATATCTATTAGATAAAAAAACATTTTCTCATAACTGGGAAGCGCGCTAGCAATTGGTCTTGTTCATCAACGCCTCCCAAACCTTTAATTGTAAAGGTATAAACTGAGTATAAACTCAAGCGCAGATGCCGGTTTTATAATATTTTCGCTATCGCCACCTTCATTTTTTCTCCTTTTGCCTGCGTTTATCAAATCGGCACTTGAATGTTTCGTGCTGAGCATGCGAACGTCTTTTTTATCTCTCCATTTCAAAGCCAATAAGCCGTGACTGGATAAAGTTTTTGACTTCTCCTTTTTTCGACTTCATCAAGAAAACACCTTTGGCATATTCTTCCTGTTTTTCCAACAGTTCCGGCGGCATTCGTGTCATTTTTAGTAAGGTCAGAAATAAATGTGGCGATGAATAAAAATTATCCATATACGACGTTAACCTTTTTTAAAATAGGCCGTGCCACTTCCACTACTACACTCTCGGTAGCAGGTATATCACTTGCCTGGATTTTATCCTTGCCAACATAAATTTCGAAACGAATACAATAACCTGATGTGGATTCGCAAAGTTTATAAAATTTTATGCCAAAACGAGCTCTTCAATAAATTGAATAAAACCCAATCGACCTTTGAATTTCATTAACGATTCATCAATAGCTGCTTCACTATCGGGGGTGTAAAGGTAACAAAATTTAGTATTTAGGTAATCCACCATATTTCTAATCTTTCTTATTCTGTCATCTTTATTTTCCTTTTCATTATCCGTAAAATGTAGAAAGCTTGAAATATCAAAAAACCTATCGCGTGGCATAGTGCTGGCAAAAATTGGAGTACTTATTGCATATATTTTTGACCAATCGGCTTCTTCATTTGCGACATCAAGATGCATAATCCAATATAAGCTTTCATTTCATCAGAACTTACAGGAAACCACCTTTGGTTTTTTTTTGTTACACAACCTTCTTTTTCTATCACTTGTCTGGCACATCTATTCGTCTCTTCCACTATAGTGTCCCAAAAATCTTCATTCAAGACTTCTTTCACAACATCTAAAGGCGTAGGATTACCACCTTGTCTACGCAGGCTCGAAGGATTAATTCCAGATATTTAAGAAAAACTTTTTATATCGCCCACATTTTCTTCTTCTTCCCAAATCCATTCCTCTGATACTGGTTCACGAGAAGATTCACTATCACTGCTCGATAGACGTCTTGTGCGTCTTCGAAACCTTGGTTTTATATTACAATTGAGGGGTCCAATGCAATAACCAGTCAAGTCCACTTTGATCAATTGTTCAGGAGATCAAAAAAACGTTCTATAAGCAAAATAGAGATTGATAGATTTTTGAAACAATTTCATTGTATCTAGATAGTACCAAACATCTTGTAAAAAAAATTTGAGGCACGAACGTCTAAAACTACCTAAAATACAAACAAACATTAGATGGACTTGGCCTGTTATTGCATAGTTTCTGCAAAATTTTATCAATAAACAGTAAAAAAAGTAATGTAAATGTGAATATTTATTAATTTCCATAATACATTATAAAAACAACAGAAAACTATAAACTATACACAAAATAAGAAATATTTTCACTTATTCGTCCTGCTAAATTCTGACACTGAAGTTTCATGGTCCTGTAGCTGATAGGATTTATGGTATTCTTCTATCTCATTGTAATACCACAAGTTACATTTAGGAACATAATTTTTGCCAATATCATGACATGATCATATTTAGTTTTTAAGCAATCCGTGCCTCATACAGTTTTTGGTCATTATTTGGAAACGTGATGGTCTCTAAAATTTTCTTGTTTTTATACCAAATGTGTAAAGAACTGGGAAAGCTACTGACTCACTACATTTTACCAATGTTTCTGCATCACTTTTTCATAAATTATGGATATTTAGACAGTGTGAATTTAGAATCTTTTTTTGACGGATTTTTCAAAAAAAATCTTTGGAAATGATCTCTGAAGTTGAAAAGAAAATCTTGTGTTACCTGTATAACTTCAAAATGTTTATTTGCGCTTTTAATAATATTAATGTAATCCCGTGGTAAATATATTTTGTCGTGTTTACGTTTCATCTGTTCTATTGCCCCAAAACTGCGATCGCAGGGCAAAAAACTGTGCCCCGGTTCTGGATATCTGTGGCATATAAATCTATACCTATTAGTTTCTACTAAGCTGTGTAAAAATTGTACCAACATGTAGTTTTTGTTTTGAGATGCACAGTTATCGGAGAAAATATAGATGTCTGTTACTTCAGGTCGTATGAAGTTATTAAAAAAGTGTAAAAGAAGACTGGCTACTTCATTTTGTCCTTTACCAGCCAAGGTTTCATCGTAAATGTAGAAGTAGCTTTTTCCATTACTGCCAAGATGTACGCAAAAATTAAACACCCAAAGTTGAATTTTATAAAAGACTTCACTACTCGATGAAACGGGTAGGGGTAAATTTTGCTGGAAATCAAAAGTGATCACTTCAAATTTCGGATCATTTTTTGATAACTGTGTTTTATCTTTCAAATCGGTATAAAAGTGGTCTGCCTTAACAATATGCATAGACTTTTCGCCTCCAAAACTTTTTTTTCAGCATCAGAGTTGGCTCCATTAATTTTATTTGTTAATTTGTCGCACTTTTGGCAAGTGTCCGACTTTGGTTTGCCAAAAGTTATGTTATAGTTTTCCACAAAGAATTTTCTGAAATATTCATATTTAACAACAGGCTTAATCGGTTTGTTTTGTAGAATTAACGCATACTGGTCCGGCTCATTTTTTTCCAAATATAGCTCATGCAGTTTAGATATATTTAAGAGAGGCGAAAGATACCACTGATGTATATTATCTTTTCTACTGTAATGCGACTTGTATCTTGGAAAACTTAGAATGTGTTCGCGTATTTTAGTATTAATATCTTCATGCAATTTGTTTGGCCGCTTCTCATGTCTTCCTCTTCTGTCTGTAGGAGGTGTACTATTTCCATGGGACAGGTGCCTCTGTAATCGCTCAAGTCTGCTCTTACTTAGTCCATGTACACTTACGAAAGCCTTCTTACAAATCCGTATCTCCTGATTAGCGTGCCGAATCTGCACACATAATTTTAATGATTAATATTGTCGTTAATTAAGTATGGCATAAAAGAAAGAACTTACTCTATACAAATAGGTGGAGCTTTTAGCTTGTCCCTCTCCCGAGCGCGGTCTTTGACGGTTTACTGAATGTCTTTTAATCAATCCATATAAATACGCATCTTGCAAATCTTTTGAAGAGATTCCATAAAAGTTAGTGTAAATAGCTTTGCATCCCTCGGGCCCAATATTTACGAAACACTTAAGTTTGCAGTTACAGTTCTCACCCATTGTTTTTTCTTTAACTGACGTGCCAGCGATGTTAATATATTTTTCGCCGTGGGTCCTTTTCAATTTTCGCAAGCTTCTTTTCCATAAAGATTTGCGCAATAGTCGTTTTTTTCCGCATTGTGGTGTAGCAGTATTCGTTACAGGCTGTTGCGCATTAGATTCTTCCTCAGCGGAAAAATCAGAACTGGAAGACTTTATTGCCGCCAAATTTTTGAGGTTATATCGACCTTCCGTTCTGTTTTCGGGCTCATAATCTTCATCACTATCAGTGTGGGTACCTTCAAAGGGATCACCAACTGATAATTCACTGTCTGACATAGTTTTTCACTTTTTTACACCTCAGAAACACGCACAAAGTACAACAGTCAGGCTAAACCAACACATAAACACGTATAACTTTTTATTTGTCAATACTGTGCAATAATAGGCCAAGTCCAGGACTTGACCGGTTATTGCACAGTATTTAATTGCAGGCAACCACCAAAACACCTATGTGTGGCGTATTTTCTAAGTTTTAGGTCCGGTTATTGAACAGGACGAAAGAGAATTTTATACTGCACAAAACCGCGTTCCTAACTCATTTTGCCCAAAAAGTGGACTTGGCCGGTTATTGCATTGGACCCTTCAATTGTCATCATTTTCTATTTCAATATTGTCTTCATCACCTTCGCCTTGTATTTCATTGTAATTGTCAATTTCAGGATCACTAAACAATTCTTCTTCGGATTTCTCAAAGTCGCTATCACTATCATAAAATATATTCCTTGTTTTTGACATAATGGGGCAGTGTATCGCAAATAATGTTCACCGAAATACTGTATTATGTCTGATACAAGCTACAATGAAATGAACGGAATTGTGCCTAACCTCAAATAACGTTTTAGACCACGTCATCCGCTCCTAGGGAAAACAAGCGAACGACGTCTCTCAGACGTCAAATGTACGTCAAGAGTTTAATTTTTGGTTTGACGTCTTAAACGCGTCATCCGTTCCTAGGGGAAAAAAGTGAATGACGTGTCTCGGACGTCAAATGTACCCAAGGGGTTAATTAAAAAATTTAATCTGTTGCAGACGCAAAAAATATTATTGTCCTTACGGGCGCCGGGGTGTCGGTGTCGTGCGGTATACCGGATTTTCGGTCGAGAGACGGCGTATATTTGCGGTTGGCCATCGATTTTCCCGATCTGCCCGATCCTCAGGCGATGTTCGACATAAACTATTTCAGTCAGGATCCGCGGCCGTTTTACAAATTCGTCAAGGACATTTATCCGGGAAATTTCCGACCCAGCCCGTGCCACAAGTTCATCAAGATGTTGGAAATGCAGGGGAAGCTGTTGCGCAACTACACCCAAAACATCGACACTCTAGAGAAGATTGCGAACATCGAAAAGGTGGTGGAGTGTCACGGTTCGTTTGCGACGGCCACGTGCACGAAGTGCGGACACCAAGTCACGGCGGACGTCATCCGCGAGCCGATTTTGGCACAGAAGATTCCTCTGTGCGAAAAGTGCCACGGTAAAGGGAGCACATCGTTAAGCCCGGAGGACTTCAAAGACCAACGAGAAGAGTTGAGCAGTTTAGTGATGTCCGGCATTATGAAGCCGGACATTGTGTTTTTCGGCGAAGGTCTGCCCGACGTCTTTCACGAAGCAATGGCAGAAGACAAGAATCGTTGCGACTTATTGTTGGTTATCGGCAGTTCGCTGAAGGTGCGGCCGGTCGCCTTGATTCCGAGCTCCTTGCCCGCCAACGTTCCTCAAATATTGATCAATAGGGAGCCCCTGCCCCATTGTCATTTCGACGTCGAACTGTTGGGCGACTGCGACATCATCGTCAACCACCTGTGTCAGTTGTAAGTAGTTTTGCATTTGCTTAATTGTGCCTTTTTAATTGAGACGAATAAATAAATGCTCAGGAACACTCGATTATTAGAGAAGAAATCTTAGAAAATTTTCCTATTTTGTCGTTAAATCTATTCCTATCGCTAAATAAATACAAATAGGAAAGGAAATATCAGTTCAATTACATAACATAATAATTTATCGTTCTTAACCAACCTGCAAGTGGACGTTAACTGCCCCACGATTTACTAACGAGGAGGGGTGACGCATTCAACTCATTTTAAAATAACCTACAGAATTAGACTGTAGGAAATGACTTGCAATTAGGTTTATTTAATCCAATCGATTCTGCCTTGCTTCGAATCTACGAGTCTGATCTCAATTTATAGCAGGAAAACTTATTTATTTATTTATTTATTTACCAGAAAAGAACTACAAAAAGTAATCCTAAAAGTAATACTAAACTTAAAACTAAATGTATTCACTGTTTCTTTACAATATTTACATATTTCCAATACATTATATTATATAATAAACCCATCTTAATGCATACAACCGTATCTGAAATATATACCCTCTACTTATCACCACACCGAAATGTTGAATTTAATCCAAACCTTTAGTTTATTTCTACTTGATTTTTTTGTTATATTTAGTAATTTGAGATCGTGTCTAAGTTCATCGAACACTTTTATCGCTGTATAATAACTATCCTTATAGCTAACAGTCTTAGTTATCCTAGGAAGTGGAATGCTTTTATTTCTAGTCTTGCTTACCGAGTTGACATATAAACTAGTAAGTCGCTTATAACGATAGGCTAAACTCTCGTACGCAAAATTTTGAAATAAAGACAAAGGATTTTCTGTACCGACCGAATTCACTTTTGTTAATTATTCGAATAATTCTATTTTGGATTTTTTGTAGCGGCTCAAGAATACTTCTATATGCACCTCCCCATGCTATATTACCATACGTAATAACGCTACGAAAGAATGCATAATATAACAATTTTAAAGTATCTGTTCTCATAAACCTTGACAATTTGTACGTCAGATATAACAAATATTTGGTTTTTTTCGTAATATACTCTATATGCTTATTCCATTTTAAATTATAGTCAAATATAATTCCCAAGTATCTACACGAATCAACTCTACTCAAAATATAATCTTCAATTTTTATATTGATATTCTCAGGAACACTATCACAGTAATTTCCGAAAGTCATGTACACTGTTTTTCTTATATTTAACGATAGTTTATTTAGTGCCAACCAATCTGACACTTCTTTCAGGTACTTGTTCATATTGCACTCGACTTCTTCCCAATTATCTTCTGTAGATATCGAGGCTGTATCATCAGCGTATGATATTGCATTATTTGGCATTTCAATTAATAGATCGTTAACATATAATATAAAGAGCAAAGGGCCCAATATCGTCCCTTGTGGTACTCCTGTATTTATGATTACTTGCTCACTAACAGAATCGGCTACTCTGACCTGTTGTTTCCTATTGCTTAAATAGTTAAGAATTAATTCGTGCGAATTACCTCTGATACCATAGTTATATAGTTTGTCCATAAGTATACTACGGTTAACAGTATCGAAGGCTTTTGCTAGGTCTAGAAAAGTTATAGCTATCGGTTTACTTTTATCTAGTCCACTATAGATTTTGTTAGTTATAAAATTCAGAGCATCTTTTGTGCCCTTGTTTTTTACAAAACCATATTGATTTTGCGCAATAATTCCATTTTTCTGTATAAAGTCTTGCGATCTATTGTATATCGATTTCTCGAAAATTTTAGCTATATTAGATATTAGGGAGATGGGCCCGTAGCTACTGATATTGCGCTTGTCATCCGATTTATGAATAGGTATTACTTCTGCTATTTTTAGCGCATTAGGCCAGACCGACTTCTCGATACAAAGATTAAGTATATGTTGCAAGGAATCAACTATATAGGCTGCCAAAGTTTGAATTGTTTTTGTATTAATTCCATCCAAACCTCCATTTTTTACTTTCATATCATCAATTACTTCTAATATTTCGGAATTACGTATTGGTTTAAAAAATAGGGTATTACTATTCATTGGAGGCAATTTTAGATATTTGCCTACGGGTAATTTAATCTTACTACTCAAATTTTTACCGATATTGCAGAAAAACGAATTCATTCCATCAGCCATGTCCTTTGGATTTTCGATTATCTCATTATCCTCTGTAATTATCTGTGGAATATTATTTCCTTTGCTTACTTTTTTGCCTAGTTTGTCATTAATGATGTTCCACGGTACTTTTGAATTATTCGAATTCTTTTCAATTATATCTTTATCATGTTTTGTTTTGGCCGCCTTTATAATTTTATCCAAATGCTTGCAATATTCTTTATACTCAGGCTTATATCGTTCTTCGTTTGGATTAATTTTCATTTTCTTATATAATTTATTTATTATTTATATTTATTTAACCAGAAATATACATAGAGTTATATTTACATATACCAAAATATACAAAACAAACTCGTAAGACTATAGAGGTAATCAAATACCTGTACATAGTTCTGGAATTCTTAAATCTAATTAAGATAGGTTTTACGGTAAACTTAACATTAAGAACACTTTATCCCGTTTATCACCCATAATTGATTTAAATGTGTATATATAATTAACAGAAGAAAAAAAAAAGTAACAATCTTAGAACTTTTATATTCATAACACACGAAATTATATAAATATTATATTCTTTGTCCTTATCCACTTTATCACTTTGTTCTTAACCCTTTCGGGACGGGTCTATTTCACAATGTCGACCGCGCTGGACACAAAAAATTACGATATCTGAAATAAAAAATTTTGATGTTTTTAGTTTCTCAGGAAGTAAAAATGCATGTTCATACTCAAAAAATCTTTATAAATGTTCATAAAATGGAAACTTTTATAAAAAATCAATAATGTCAATATCAATTATAATATTGTAAAATTACATATAAATATCAACAAAAAACACTAATTCGCCTAAATAGCCATGAAAAAGTAAATTTCATGAAAAAAAATCAAGAAAAATAAATAAAAATGAAAAAATATGGTAATATCAATTCGAAAATTATTTGAATATAAATAAATAAGTGTAGTCATAAACCGCTAAATTTAATTTTTAGATAAACGAAATATATATGTATATACACATATAAACAAATCAGAAGTTTTTCCTGGAGCGGTACTTTATAACACTCCCTATACAAAGAGGCACTTTGCGCTCTGGACACCAAGTTGTCACAGATGTGCGTTTTTGCTCCCGAAGTTGGGTGCTTGCGCAGACATGACAATTCCTTTGGCCTCTCTGTCGTTTACCAGTTGATGGCAAATACGAAGGAGAATGTCTTTCCATAAAATTAACTGCAGACAATCGATCAAAATTACCACTGCTTTGCCTTCCAGGTCGCCCTGCAGTGAGTACTCCATACCGACGAATCAGTTGCCGAATAATATTTCGCGAGAAGTTTTTCGGCACCAATTTATTGTTCCCAGTTTTAACTAAATATAAATTATAACCATTGAGTAGACTTAGATCCGTCAAATGGAAAAATAGTTTCTTATACCACTTGATGGATTTCCTAACACACTCCACAGTTGCAATTTGCATGTCCACTTTATCTACCATCCTCATATTTTGAGTGTAGTCGATAACGCAGTCTGGTTTCACTATATTCTGTCCTTGGTTATTTTCAGTTGTTTTCAATTGTCCTTCGTGTATCGTCGTCACCATAAAAACATCACGTTTATCTCTCCACCGAATCGCTAAGATATTGTTGTTGGATTTCAAATCGCAAGTTCCACGCGGTACTTTTAGTGGAAACTTAGGAACATTTTTCCGGTTCCGTTTTACTGTACCGCAAAATCCAGTGTTTTTGTTGTGAAGACACATGGCCAAATTAGGGCTTGTATACCAATTGTCTGTATATAAAATATGCCCCTCTATTTTCGTATTTAGCCATCAGATATTTTATAACACTACCACTAAAACCTAATAAATTATCACGCACTATGTCTGTTGCAGCTCCTGTGCACACTAGTAAGTCTAAAACCATTCCCGTTTCGCAATCACATAATACAAAAGTTTTTATTCCAAATCGGTGTCTTTTTGAGGGGATGTATTGCTTGAAGTGAAGTCTGCCTTTGAACAACAATAATGACTCGTCGATAACCAATTTTTGGAAAGGGTAGAAGAAATTTGAAAACTTTGTTGTAAGATTATCAAATATAAATCTAATCTTCCATAATTTGTCATTATCTACAGGATTTGTATTATCGACAAAGTGCAAATTTCGAAGCAGCTGAACGAACCGATCTCTACTCATAAATTTAGTAAAAAAATCGGTTTGTATCATCTCGTCTTTGGACCAGCAGTCCTTTATTGAGTGTTTATTTACATGTGGCATTAGCATCACTAATGCGAAGAATGTATATAATTCGCCTACGGTCGTGTTAATCCATTTCTTCGATTTTTTACTACCAGTAGACTCACAATAATTGTAATATTTATTAGTCTCGTCTGCAATATGTTGCATTAGTTCTTCGTCAAAAAATTTCAAAAAATAGTCGCATTCTTCACTATCATCTCTAACATCAAAGAAGGGTGATATGCCTGATCTTGTATTGTCGAATTCGAATGTTGATGGTGCAAAATTGTCCATATTTCGCCAAGCGAAATCACCCACAACTGTTTCAACATCACCATCACTGGCAGTATCACTACAATCACTGGTCTCAATTTCACTCAACTGTTCTTCTTCATCACTGTCGGAATCGTCAATTCGTGGGCGTTTTGACGCAGGAAAATCCCGAGAAGTTGATGGTGTATCCATAGTAAAATAAAAAATTTATAATATATATATATATATATATGAACTATTGACCGACTTCGAACAAGACAGAAATCAGAATGAAACGAAAAGGCCTAGAAATTTTGTCGATAATTAGTTACCGTATTTTTCGGAATAAGCACCCACCCAAATAATGGCCCATGGGCGGTTATTTGGTGTGCACGTAGTTTAGATTGGAACTGGGCGCTTACATGGTCTGCACCTGTTGTAAAATTTGTGTGTTGCATGTACGATGGACAAAAGCGTGCAGTTTTGTCAGAATAATTATATAACTGGTTATCATGTCCGATAACGCCGATGGGCGCTTTTTCCGAAAAATACGGTGTGGTGTAAAAGAGAAGGTAGGTATTTTCTTCTGTTACACGAGATCTAAGCACCCCTGTCAAATTAAGAAGTATGATTTGTTATGTCTATATGTGCCCGCAACGGAAAACGCCCCTCATAAAATAGAATTTATGAATTGCAATGTCTTTGAGTGCCCGCAATGGAAAACCCCGTTGATTTGACACCATAATGTCATGCTATAAAAAGCAAGAACTTTGTAAATATAAAGACTGCGATTTAAAAATATCGTATTATAATTTATAGGCAAAAGGCTAAAATATATGAAAAATACATGGGGAGTGAAGTAGATTCCTCCGACATTTACGACACCCTTGAATAAATAAAAAAACATATGCAAAAACTATAATTAATGTCACCCGTACTTAAAGTAAATAAACAATAAATAAACAGCGCATATTGGTGTATTTATAACGTCAATGAGCGCTATTCAGGATATCAATACAAGTAAAATGAGTCAGAACGCTTATTGACGTTACCCGGCTATCGCGGTAGTCATGCGAAAACGCTTATTGACGTGACCCGTCCCGAAAGGGTTAATGGATTTCATAGATAAGTTGATATTCTTCAATTCGAGAGGCGGTTGGTTGAAATATTTCACAGCAATGTACTCGCTATTTCTTGTGGACAAGGTCTTGTTGATTCTTGGAAGCATTACGTTTTTATTTCTTGTGTTACTGTTCGATTGTAGAAATTTAGTTTTCAAGTCATCGCAATCGTGTATAACTGACTCGATAATGAAACATTCTGTAATGCTTAAAGGCACCGATGTGCTTTGTTTATTGTTTTCGAGAATAATTTTAAACATTCTCTTCTGTAACGAGATCAAGGGATTAATCACATCACCATAAGCGCCGCCCCACGCTAAAATGCCATATGTAGCGATACTACGAAATGGAGCATAATAGATTGCCAATAATTGTTTGGTATCCATTAAATAACTTATTTTCTTAAAAATAAACAGCAGATACCTGACTCTGCTCTTCAGATTTCGTACGTGATGTTTCCATTTTAATCTACTGTCAATTATTACTCCTAAATATTTGGTTTTTTCGACTCTATCAATAGTTCGTTCATTTATACGGACATCAATGGCATCAGGAACACTATCACGATACGCTCCAAAAGTTATACAAACAGTCTTTTTAATATTCAAAGAAAGCCACTTACTTATTTTTTTGAGATAGTTATTCATATTTGCTCGGGCTGAAGCCCAGCTCAGGCCATCGCTAATAACTACCGTATCATCCGCGTAGCATATGATATTACTCTCCGGGATGATCTTCGAAGCATCATTTACATAAACTAGGAAAAGTAGTGGTCCCAGTATTGTTCCTTGGGGACTCCAGTTGTTATTCGTAATTCATTACTTTTGCAATCCAAGAATTTTACCATTTGTCTTCTATCTGCTAAATAATCTTTCGATAGTTTCAACGCGTCACCTCTTATTCCACAATGCTCAAGTTTTTCTAGAAGTATTGAACGGTTGGGTGTCAAACGCCTTGGACAAGTCGAGGAAAGTTGCTATTGTTGGAGTGGAAGTATCGACGTTGCTACAAATGAATTTTGTTATACGTGCTAAGGCACGGCTAGTACCTACCTATCACGAAACCAAATTGATTATCTGATATTATATTATGTTTCACGAAAAATTTCGCGAATCTATCGTGTATTACTTTTTCGAAGATTTTTGCGATATTCGATATCAGAGAAATCGGTCTATAGTTTGTAGGTAGATTTTTATTTCCCGACCTGTAAATTGGTATTACTTCAGCCCTTTTAAGCGCTAGCGGGCGTTGAATTTTCGATTGAAAGATTGAAAATACGCACAACAGGTTCACTAACGTATGTTATTATACGCTTTAGGACTTTAACACTTATTCCATCCACTCCACCAGCTTTTTCTTTCATACTATTTACTATAGTAGATATTTCATTGGCACTAACAGGATTTATAAAATGGAATTGCTGTTTGATACGATTCTCCTTTCTTGTACACTATCTATTGTTCTTATCATATTAGCTAGCTTTGGTCCAATACTACTGAAAAATAGGTTGAAACAGTTAGCTGTGTCTCGTGTGTTATCTAATCTTACTCCATTTTCATTGATCAGGTATTCCAGAGGTTTATTCTTGCTTGCATTTTTTCTGTTGATTTTCACGCTTACTAGCTGCCACAATTTCTTACTGTCCGTAATTACCCTTTTGAATTGGTTTTTTTCATATTCTTGCTTAGCTTTGAATATGACTCTATTCGGGTTTTTTTCATACTTCTTGTATTCATCTTTCAGAATTTCATTGCGAATATCATTTCTCCGGCGCTTGTATAGTTTTTCTTTTATTTCACAAGACTAGATAATTCCTCTAGTAATCCGTTTGGATCCTTGTCTACTTTTTTCATTACAGTCACTGTTGTTGCTCTTTAATTGCGCGTTGAATTGCATCTACTAGCATATTTATTGCTGTATTAGGATCATGTTGCTCATTGATAATGTTCCACATTCCATTTGTAGCTTATTATAGTTTATGCTAGAATGTCTGTACGTCTTCTTTGTTTGCGTTTTTTCAGTATGAAAACTTAGGAACAGTGGCAAGTGGTCCGTGAAAGGATTCATGTACTTGCATGCCCTAACAGCCTCATTATTGGTTTTGATAAAGATATTATCTATGCACGATTCACTTAATAAGTTACTGGTATACGGTCTAGTTATTCCCTTAAAGCAGGGAAGATAAGCACTTCCGAGAAAGTTATTAATGTAATCATTTGCAATCTGATTATCTGGTAATTAATTTACTTAATTTAAAATAAAAAATATTTTCAAGTGTCCCAACTACGCACAGACGGACAGTTAAATTTAAATTAAAGCAAAAATAAATTGGGTACATGTATTGACAATATGTTTCTAAGGACTGAACTTGATAACATTAATTCTTATAAGTTTATACCTAGAATATCGGATCACTATCCTTTAATGATCTCTTTAGCAATGTCTAAGAAAGTCAAAAACTCTAAGAAGTATTATAGTTTCATTGATTATAATAAATTAAGCTCTGAAGCCAATAAACTAAGATGGAATGACATTCTTGGAAATGACGATCCAGTCATTACCTAGATCTACTGATTAGCAATATAAAACAACTATAAATAAAGCGACTGTAACTAAAAAGTCAAGAAGAACGCACCTAGAAGCAAATGGATTACACAAGGAATTATCAATTTTGCGTACATAAAGAAAGACTGTATAGAAAATGGATAAATAAAAAAAAAATGAAGTTCTCAAACTTCAATACAAAAATTATGAAAAATGGTTGAACAAAGTGATAACAGCTGCCAAAACAATTTTGATAAAAAAGAATTTGAGAAAGTTAGTAACAACAACAAGAAAATGTGGGACTTTGTCAAAAGGAAAATTAATGGAACTAATAGTGTCAAAAACAAAAACAATAATATTGACTATCTGACAATAAATGACTCAAATATACATGATAAAGTGTGCATAGCTAAAACTTTCAATGAATTTTTCAGCAGCATTGGGACTAAATTGGCGATGAAAATAAATAAACCTCAAAGTAATTATAAATTACCAAATGGAATAAAACCTACAATTTTCTTAGACCCTACCGGCTGTAGTGAAATATATCATTTCCTCTCGAATATGAAAGATAAGGCTGGAGGAATTGATGGTATAAATACTAAAATCCTAAAATATTTAAGTCACTTTATTAAGGAAAAACCCTTTTTCGGCCATGCAACTAAAAACAGCAGAAGTTGTGCCAATTTTTAAATCGGAGATAAACATTTAACCACCAACTATAGACCAATATCGTTAATATCGAGCATTGCTAAACTACTAGAAAAAATAATTCATTCTCGTTTGTTGAGTTTTCTAAATAAAAATAAAGTTCTCTTGGAAAATCAATTCGGCTTCCAAAGAATGCAATAGCTTATATTACTAGTACAATTTATAACAATTTAAATGATGGAATACCGACCATAGCTACTTTCTTGGATTTGGCCAAAGCTTTTGACACTGTTAATCACAAGATCTTATTATCAAAATTAGAAAAATATGGAGTGCGCGGTACTGCTCTGAACCTACTAAAAGACTACCTTAAGGACAGAACTCAATCAGTCAAACTTACAGACCATAGGAGCCATATACTCCCTGTGGAAACAGGAGTGCCACAAGGAACAATTTTAGGTCCGCTACTTTTTCTGCTTTACATTAATGACTTATTAACTGTTATACCTAGAGAAAATATCATCTCGTATGCTGATGATACAGTAATATTAAGCATGGAAAAGACGTGGGACCAGACTCAAGTTAAAATGAACAACCGTTTACGAGAAGTCAGCGATTGGTTGGCAGCTAATGAATTATCCTTAAATGTGAAGAAGACCGTTTTTGTTGCGTTTGGAATATATAGTGATAGTGTGCCAGATAACCTAAGAATCGTTATAGATAATAGAGAAATCGAAAGAGTTTATTTTACAAAATATCTAGGGATAATTATAGACAGCAATATGAGATGGGATAAACATGTAGCTTATATAGTTGATAAAACTAGATATCTACTTTTCGTATTTGGTAAATTGAGAAGTATCTTGCAGACTAAAAATTTGATTACATTGTATTATGCTTTTTTCGATAGCCCGGCTAATTACGGAATAATTGCTTGGGGTGGGGCGTGTGATTCTGTACTTTATAAACTGGAATCTATACAAAGTAGAATTATTAAAATTATTAATAAATCAAAAGAATGTAATTTTCAACCCCCTTTGGAAGGAAAGGATTTTATTGATTCAAAAAGTATTACCAGACATAAAAGTATTGGAATACCTAGAATCAATAAGTCTGTTAATTTCAAAAATAACGAAATTATTGCAATAAAAATGTTTAATGAATTACCGAATGAAATAAAGATACTTAATTTTAGCAGCAAAAATATAAGGACAAAAATTATTAATTGGTACAAGGAAAGAGAAATAAAACTGAAGTTATTTGTTTTTGTATTTGTTTTAAATCTTTGTGTGGCTGATATTTTATCTTGTTATGTTATGAATTATGAGAAATTTTATCTAAATGTATATGGGCATAGACTCTGCCAAATTTTTTTTTTGTTTTTTTAGCTCGTAAGTTAGTTTTTAGTAACCAGACCTAAAGCACAGGTAAATTTAATTACCTCTTTTAGGATGTAAGCATTTTTTCAGTTATACATTGTATATCTTGATGTGACCTACATGTATTTTGTACTCTGGTTTATCAATAAATAAAAAAAATTACTAACAATTTCCCCGATTGCTTGTAGGTTGGGAGATGCCTGGCAGGAGTCTGTTGTCTACACGCAAGAAAAACTAAAAGAAACCATTCACTTGTTACCGATCCAAGAAAATTCCACAATCGACAGTTGTTCACAAAAACTCCAAGAAAATATATGTGATAATAAAATTAGTACAAAATTAAGTTCCTCCATAACGACAGAAGTTGAAAACTCCTGCAATTGTAGTTTAAATGCCGATAAACAAATGTCAATTATTAGTAATGAAGACATTGCTAGTTCCATGGAATTAAAATCGGTGAAAGAACGACACATGTCTATCGATTCGGCTAGGGATTCGGGCATCGGCGAGAACTCCAATTTTACGGACGCGGAGAAGTTCGACGGTTCCGAAGAGACGAACGACAGTGACAGTGACTCCAAGAATACGTCGAAAACGACAGAGCAAAAGCCGTTTTGGCACGTGAAGCCCAAAAAAAGCGTAGCCGACCGTTTACCACCTAATACTTTCTATTCGGTCCCGCCGAGCAGGTACATATTTCCGGGCGCCGAGATCTTTTACGATCCAAATGAAAAGTATACTTATTTCGATGACACATCTAGTTCTGACTCTTCGGAATCCGATTCGGAAACTGAAAATGACGGGAATAACTCTTGTCGCGATTGAACCAGTTCCTTTAATTTGCAAAAGAAATTTCGATTGTAATTATTGAAAAGCACAAATGTTGTAATTTGATCTCGTTCGATTTATGGAACAGTATTTCTGGACGTGCGCCAGAAACTCAGAAATTCTTATGAAGCTTGTAAATATGCGTCAATTTGTAAAAATATGTACAAATACTATAATTACGTGGTCCGTTGTTGTGTATTTTACTTATTATTTACGACAGTGATTTTTATTTTTTTTACGCTATTTATTTGTAATCGCATATACATATATATGTGCACGGGGTGTTTCGAAAGTTACGTTACAGAAAAATACGCGAGATACAGTATATGAATGTAAAGTGAATTTTTATTTGGTAATATGTTTGGTTGTGAACGAATATGATGCTAAAGTCTTGTTGTTGTACAGCGATGTTGTGACTGTTGGCTATACACGAGAGAGCGTGATTGCCGGTTGCTTTAAATCCAGTCGATGATATCGGAGAGTCAAAAAATTGGACTGAATAATCTGACTGAACAACACTTGACCATAAGGATTATAGCACAGTATCGGTGCACTACAACTGAATAAAAGCTGTTTTGTTTTCGCGTCCTTTTTCTACCGTCATTTATTTGTAACGTACGTTCTGAAACACTTTGTGTACACGACAATTTGTTAAGGTTGTTATTCTATTTATTTGTTGAGAATTTGTTAAAAAAGATAGGTATTTTTGAAGATTTTGTTTTCGCTGCTGATAGGCATTGATATGCAGACAGAGCGTATTTTTATATTCGACGAATGCTTCCTATCAAATTAGTCTCGATCGTTCGCAAGTAAAACGATACAGGGTGCATGTGACATTCTCTATACTTTTTTTTACCGCAAACCCAATCTTTTTAATCTTATTAATAAATAGATAATTGTCACAATGTGACGTATACATATTTATTGTCATAATTATTTAATGAATATTTTTTGTACTATTAAGTGCTGCACGCCCGACGAAAATATAAGCGCGATTAGAATTTGATCGCGTCTAACACGAATGGAAATTATTCGCGTTGAACGCAATCGGTCTTTAATCGCGTTTGAACTTGGTGTATTTCGACCATAAAACTTGTTATTCTTTTATAGTTGACACAAATCGGATACATATTTGATTATTTTATATTGATTGTATTATCTGAATATATGTGTAATAAATGTTGAAGCAATAAATACTTTCTTCTGTTTTTTCCGTTTAATTGTAAATTTAACAGGCGATTTTTAGAGCCGACGGACTAAATGTGTAGTACATTTGGAGTGCAAAATTGTAAATAAGATTAATTTTTATCGATTCCTATATTTATAGTATATAGGAATACTATGAATAATATTTATTTACTTACCTAACAATAAGAAGTCGTCTGCGTTGATTGTTTCCTGCTTATAAGGTCTGTGCAATGGTTTTTAATTTACAATTAAAGGCGCTTGCGTCAGGTACTAATGAAATCTATTATGTATGGTTTAGAACTTGACTATTTGGTGTAATTTTCTAAAATTGAAAAATAAAATTGTGTTTTCGTTTTACATCTATTAAAACTGCAATTTATGTATTTTTCGTAAAGTAAACAAGAAATTATTCCGAAAATATTTAATAAAATGGTAGATGCTGATCTATGAAGACTATAATTTTAAAATTTTTCTAGTTTGTGGTTTTGAATATACATTTTGATTAATTACTTTATCATTTTGGAAAATAATGGTTTAATTAGCTTTGTTAAAGTGATGTCTGCGATTAAATTTTTACGATTGTAACAAGAAAAATGGGAACTTAAAGAATTTTTTGGAATAGTAACGACTCTTTTCGAAATGTTTTTCGCAAACGTACAAATTGGGTCCTGTAAATGTATAATTAAGTAGTAATAAAGAGTTAAGCGAGAATGAATTATTGAAATCGCAATTATTCACCTGTTACATTGAATATTTTTTTACACCGCAATTTTTTATACGTAACATCGGAAGGAAATCGGTGCATTTTAATTTTATTTCTATTTATTTGTGCGCAATCAGGCACAAAACAATGTTTTAGCTGCATATTATTTACTGTGAATTCCACACTTTAAAATGAAAATCCTAGTTGCAAATAGTCATTACAGTTACCATTAATATCCGACGCGAGCGACATCTGTTATTTCCATTCAAGTTGTCAGGTTAGCTGTTTTATGCTTCTGCACAGACCTTATAAGCACGAAAACAATCAACGCAGACGACGGTCTGTGCATTAGATTTTAATTTACAATTAAAGGCGCTTGCGTCAGATATTAATGAATTCTATTATGTATGGTTTAGAACTTGACTATTTGGTGTAATTTTTTAAAATTGAAAAATAAAATTGTATTTTCATTTTACATCTATTAAAACTGCAATTTATGTATTTTTCATAAAGTAAACAAGAAATTATTGCGAAAATTTTTAATAAAATGGCAGATACCGATCTATAAAGACTATAATTTTAAGATTTTTCTAGTTGGTGGTTTTGAATATACATTTTGATTAATTACTTTATCATTTTGCGCGTTACAGTAACTGGAAAATAATGGTTTAATTAGCTTTGTTAAAATGTCTGCGGTTAAATTTTTACGATTGTAACAAGAAAAATGGGAACTTAAAGAATTTTTTGGAATAGCAACGACTCTTTTCGAAATGATTTTCGCAAACGTACAAATTGGGTTCGATATTGGGTCCTGTAAATGTATAATTAAGTAGTAATAAAGAGTTAAGCGAGAATGAATTATTGAAATCGCAATTATTCACCTGTTACATTGAATATTTTTTTACACCGCAATTTTTTATACGTAACATCGGAAGGAAATCGGTGCATTTTAATTTTATTTCTATTTATTTGTGCGCAATCAGGCACAAAACAATGTTTTAGCTGCATATTATTTACTGTGAATTCCACACTTTAAAATGAAAATCCTAGTTGCAAATAATCATTACAGTTACCATTAATATCCGACGCGAGCGACATCTGTTATTTCCATTCAAGTTGTCAGATTAGCTGTTTTATGCTTATGCACAGACCTTATAAGCACGAAAACAATCAACGCAGACGACGGTCTGTGCATTAGATTTTAATTTACAATTAAAGGCGCTTGCGTCAGATATTAATGAATTCTATTATGTATGGTTTAGAACTTGACTATTTGGTGTAATTTTTTAAAATTGAAAAATAAAATTGTATTTTCATTTTACATCTATTAAAACTGCAATTTATGTATTTTTCATAAAGTAAACAAGAAATTATTGCGAAAATTTTTAATAAAATGGCAGATACCGATCTATAAAGACTATAATTTTAAGATTTTTCTAGTTGGTGGTTTTGAATATACATTTTGATTAATTACTTTATCATTTTGCGCGTTACAGTAACTGGAATATAATGGTTTAATTAGCTTTGTTAAAATGATGTCTGTGATTAAATTTTTACGATTGTAACAAGAAAAATGGGAACTTAAAGAATTTTTTGGAATAGTAACGACTCTTTTCGAAATGTTTTTCGCAAACGTACAAATTGGGTTCGATATTGGGTCCTGTAAATGTACAATTAAGTAGTAATAAAGAGTTAATCGAGAATGAATTATTGAAATCGCAATTATTCACCTGTTACATTAAATATTTTTTTACACCGCAATTTTTTATACGTAATATCGGAAGGAAATCGGTGCATTTTAATTTTGTTTCTATTTATTTGTGCGCAATCGGGCACACGACAATGTTTTAGCTTCATATTATTTACTGTGAATTCCACACTTTAAATGAAAATCCTAGTTGCAAATAATCATTACAGTTACCATTAGTAACCGACGCGAGCGACATCTGTTATTTCCATTAAAGTTGTCAAATCAGCTGTTTTATGCTTATGCACAGACCTTATGGGGGTATTAGCACGCTACAGTCAAACTCGACGGCAATTTTGGAACTAACACTTACAAGTTTGCTAATAGATGGCGTATGTATATCCTGATAAAGAATTTACAATTTAAATTTTTTTAATGCTAATCGCGATATTTTAAATTAGCAGTGTTGCCACTATCGTTATGCCTTTATCCTTATGCATCTTTATTTTGCAAAACTAGTTCGACTTTGAATTTGTTCATTACGAAAAGTTGCACGGAATTTCACGAGTGGGTTCGGATTACCGATATGCATTTTTAGATTTCCGAAATATAGTTTGTTGATACGGATTCGATAACGTGCGTTAG
This sequence comes from Rhagophthalmus giganteus, assembly GCA_036326145.1. NCBI lineage: Eukaryota > Metazoa > Arthropoda > Insecta > Coleoptera > Rhagophthalmidae > Rhagophthalmus > Rhagophthalmus giganteus. Next base: position 13,789 of record JARFJA010000030.1, on the reverse strand, counting down.
AAAATTTTAATTATGAAACTATAAACTATAACTATACTTATGTCATATAAAATATTAATTATTATATTTTACATATTGTGTACCCAAGTTTTCTCGGTGTTTGTTATTTTGAATACCTTTTTATAAAATAGTAAATGAAATAAAATGTGAAAGTTAACCTTAAAATAAAGCACGCGTTTTGTATATATATTATTATTTATATCTCATTATAAATTAACAATCACCTACAAAGTATTTATTACCAAAGTTGAATTTACACGTGATTACAAATAAGAAATAAACATAACCTCAACATATGTCACATTGAATATTTCTAATAGGTAAACATTTCACGATCATATTAATTTTCAACATAATATTAATAACATTCAACTTCACTATAGGAGTTTAATAGCAAAATGCAGTTATCGATCTTTCTCGATAAATTTTTGTAAATTGTTGACCGATGCAGTTATTCCATATAACTATTTTCTTCTAAAGGTTAGAGATGGTTTAAAGGTTATTAGATATCTTGCAGATAATAATTATGTATTCTGTAAATCATTTTTATCTACAAAATTTGAAGATGAATTAGAAATAACTAATACCAATCTTCCAAAGCAGTGGGTAGATGTATACTTAAGAATATTACAGTTAAGTTCAAAAAGTGTCACCGTTATTCGGTATAGAAAAGATATGTACGGTTGTATTTAGCAGAATACATCGATTTATGATTTTCTATTGAATGCTATAATTTATCTTAATCAATTCCCTTTGGTGTTTGAATAGGCATAATTGATAATGGATAAATAATCAGACAGCATTTGAAGCATCGGTTTGTATTTTTGATTACTGCTCATCGGTTATTGAATATGCTTCGAGTGATATTCTTTACAAGTTGAATAAGCATAACGAACCTATTTGAAAGTCCATTTAACAATTGAGGGACTTTGAGGAAAAGTAGTACAAGTGACATTTGAGTTTATGCGAGATATTTCATATTATTAAACTTAGCATAATTGCTAAAAATATTCTCAACTTTGAGTGCCATATGGCTGTCATTATGGACCAAATACTACTGTTTTTTCTATAAACCGTATTAATTTAAGCAACTTCTACTTCACAATTCTTGTTATACTGTACATGTCGTCATTTGAACAAATGTCACTTGTACCACTCTTTCTCTAAGCTCCTCAATTGAAGAGCCCGACGCAAAAAGGGGGGCAGCTCCATTGTTATAAATTGTTCAGAAGGTAAAAACCGTTTAACGTCTAACAAAATATTTTCCAGTTGTAGTTTAGTAAAGAATATATACTGTGACTAAATTTTCAGCCCACTGAAATTTAAAATGTTTTGGGTAACCGGAATATAGTGTTTCCGACCTTACACTATATGTATTATTGATTATTAATAAGGCTATTGACCATATATACTGTTTTATTAGGACGCTCATATTCAACAGTAACCATCTTACATCTACCCTATCTAAAGGTGTCTCTACACTGCTGTCACTACACTACATCCCTCTTTTACTTTTTTCTTTTTTTGTTTTACACATTAACATAATCTTCTAGATATTTTGGTTTTGACGTTGTCCTAGAAGATCGTCTTAATTCTGAAGTGCTATCTTCTTCTTTTCCCTCTTGTAGTGGCTCGGCTGATGCTACCGATGGTGTTTGTGGTACTTCTTCTGGTAGATATTTCTTGACATGATTCTTATGCCTCTGGATTGTTTTGTTCGGTGTTTTTATAGTTACCACTGGGCCCTTTATTTCTTCCACAATACCAGTTTCATCTTCAAATGGATTTTGTGTCTTGAACTCTTTAAACTGTCTTTTCAATAAAACTTCATCACCTACGTTGACATTATTCGTGATTGGTGGCTTCTTTGTTTCTCGATCCATTTTCCCTTTTCCTTTAGAAATTTGATCCCGATCTCTTATTTCATTTCTCGCTTCGCGTTCTTTTAATGAAGGCAATTTATCTCGAAGTTTTCGGTTAAACATTATTTCTGCTGGGCTTATGCCAGTTACACTATGCGGAGTGGATCTATACATCAACAAATATTTCTGGAGTTCCTTTTCCCAATTTTCTTTGTTTAGTTGTGAAATTTGTAAGCTCTTCTGCAGCGATCTATTCTGACGTTCTACCTCTCCGTTGGCTTGAGGCCAATATGGAGGTGTTCTCAAGTGATTTATATCACGTTCTTGACAAAATTCTTCAAATTTCTTGCTGGTAAACGGTGTACCATTATCTGAGATAATCGAATATGGATTGCCATATCTAGCAAACAATTCGTCTAGAAACTTTATTACATTTCCGGTAGTTGTATGTTTCATTTTCTTTACTTCCATATATCTACTATAATAATCGATAACAACTAGTAAATGATGTCCTGACGGTAATGGGCCTTTAAAATCAATTGCTATATCTTGCCATGGACCATCTGGCATTTTCTTTCTCGACATTTCTTCCGATGTCGTAATATTTGACACTCGTCGACAGCTATTGCATACTTTTACAAATTGTTGTGCATCTTGGTCGATTTTGGACCACCAAACTTTAGATCGTAACCGGTCTTTCATCTTTACAATACCTGGGTGTCCCTCGTGACCGTTTTGTAACACTCGTCGTTTCAATGCTTCGGGAATAACAATTCTTGAACCTTTTAGTAAAACGCCATTTACAACTCCTAATTCGTCCTTTAGGTACAAAAATGGTTTTACAGTTATTTCTTTTCCTTCTGTTATCTCTTGAATTACTTGAGATAATGTAGGGTCCTTTCTTGTCTCCTCTCGGATCTCCCTTATTGTTACAGCTTGCGGTGCTAAATCTCTGACAAACATAACTAAATGTTTCTCGTGCATGTCATTTACAGTTTTCGATGATGAATCAATTTTTAATAAACGCGATAGTGGGTCTGCAATATTATTTTTCCCCCGGTCGATAGACAACTCGGTATTGGAATCCCTGAAGACGTAATAACCATCTCTCTAGCCTCGCACACGGTTTCGATCTTCGACCAAAAATTGTTTCGAACGGTTTATGATCCGTAACCAAATCGAATTCACGTCCAAGCAAATATAATTTTAATCGTTTCGCAGGAAAATACTAATGCGAGTGCCACCTTCTCTGTTTGTGAATATCTACGCTCTACCGGCGAAAGACTTCGACTTATGTAACAAATTACTCTAATATTTTGATTCTTTTCTTGTAGTAATACGGCTCCCAGACCTACGGGACTGGCATCGGCCGTAACAATGGTTTTTAAATCGGGATCGAATAGTCCTAAACTTGATTCTCTCGTCAACAATTTCTTAACCCTTTTGAAATTGGCTTCGTCCGTTATTTTCCACTTGTGTGGTTCTTGTCTCGGTGTTTTACGGAGCTCGTCCACTTCTGTTGCTAGGTGCGGAATAAATTTTCCCGCATATGTCACCTAGTCCTAGGAAACTTCGTGATTCTGCTGCAGTTTTTGGCGCTCGAAATTCATTCGTCGTTTTTACCTTATCTCCAGTGACGGCTTGATCATGTTCCTTCCAATTACGTGTCCTAGAAAACTCACTTCGGGTTTCTTGATAAAACATTTTTTTCGATCGACCGCTAAACCATGTTCTTCCAATAGATTTAACAAATTCTTCGAGTTTTGATCGCGGTCAGCTTCATCTTTGCCAAATACCAATATGTCATCTAAATAGTTAAATACGCCTTTACAGTCTCTCGACAAATTTTCAAGTATCTTTTGGTACTGTTCAGGTGCACATTTAAGTCCAAATAACAAACGTTTATAACGGAATAAACCTATGCGTGTACTAGAAGTTGTGATTTTCCGAGATGATTCCTCTAACTCTATCTGGTGATGTGCCAGTTCCAGATCTATTTTACTGAATACCGTTGCGTTTGTTAATAATGGTGCAACATCGTCGATTGTCGGTATTGGGGCGCTTTTCATTTAAAACGGCTTCGTTTGCTAAACGCATGTCGATACACAATCTGATCTCGTGTTCACCTCTTGGCACAGGTACCATCGGTGATACCCGTTCAGATGGACCGGACACTTTTTCGATCACATCTCTTGTTAGCAACTCGTTCAATTTTTTCTCTATTTTCGGCTTCAATGCGAATGGAATTCTTCGTAATGGCTGAATCTTCGGCGCAACACTTTCATCGATAGGAATTCTCAATTGAAACCATTTCAATTTGGCTAGTGGTTTTGTTTTGCTAGGGATTGCCTTAAGAGGGGGCTGGAAAAATCAGCTTCTACCATGTTTCCGCTAGTAACGCCACAGTAGTATTTTTCTAATTATTTTAATTAATATCAAACGGTTTAATCGTAAGATGGCGCGATTTTGGCATCAGCTATTTAAATGTTAATTCCTGTTTTCTTGTACTAAATAGTTTTTATAGAGTGCGCTTTTTCATTGATGCATTGGCATCTAATTTAATTATGTTTACGTTGTAAACTTTGCTAGCGTTTTAATTATTTATTCTAGGATATAAAGTTACAGAATATAAAGAACGGGCGTTTTGATGAGAGACACAAAAATAATGAAATGCAAGTTAACAAGCTTAAAAAATTATTTAACTTGCAACCAGAAAAGTTACCAAGTTATGGGAGCGGAAAATTCAAAATATTTCTCTTCGAGAAAGTCACAATGATAATGATTATTGATTTTTAAAATTTATTTTTGTGCAAGATGTGAGAGAGGTGCCATTATTAATACAAAATAAAAATTGTAACAATAGAAAATCCAATATTACTGATATATGCACATATGTAATTACTTATGTATATATTTCAGAATAATAATTATTATAGCATGCCATTAATTGCATTAAAAATTAGATAGTTACAGATTCGTTCTCAAATACATGTAGCTATACGTTATTCATGATAGGTTCCAATGCACGCAGCCATGTAAATTGTATATTTGTAATATTCAGATTAAAGTTTTAAACATGGCACTCCGATGTCTACCGATGATTTACCTGCACACATATGACATGGCAAAATAGTCTAAAATCTATTAGTACTGTAAAAATACGAGGTTTTATTGGTGACGCGTTGGGGGACCTATCGCGAATAACGTATGTATACATATCTACTTATTTATGGGAAACGTCCGCCGCATTCTCAGCATTTCTCGGTAATTCACAGAAATCATAAAAAAGGGGGAAAAATTTTTTTGGTTTTTAAAAACAAAAAATGAAAAAATTTTGGAAAATTTAAAAAATTTAAAATTTGGGTTTTTTTTTTTTTAAATTTTTTGGTTTTAAAAAAAACCCAAAAAAGGGGGGGTTTTAAATTTTTTAAAAAAATTTTTAAAAAACTTCCTTTTTTTTTTTTGGGGTTTTTTTTAAAAAAAATTCCCCTTTTTTTCCCTTTTTAAAAACCCCAAAAATTTTAAAAAAAAATTTTTTTTTTTTAAACCCCTTTTTTTTTTTTCCCAAAATTGGTTTTCAAAATCCAAAATTTAAAAATTTTTTTTTTTTTCTTTTTTTTCCTTTGCCCAAAAATTTTTTTAAAATTTCCCCCAAAAAAAATTTTCCCAAAAATTTTTTAAAAAAATTTTTTTTTTTCCCCCAAAAAAAAAAAAAAAAATTTTTTTTATTTAAAATTTTTAAAATTGGGAAAATTTCCCAAAAAAAAAAAACCCCCGGGTTTTTTTTCCCAAAAACCCCCAAAAACCCCGGGGGGCCCCCCTTTTTTTTTTTTGGGCCCTTTTTTGGGGTTTTAAGGGGAAAAAAATTTTTTAAAAAATTTTTTTTAAAAAAATTTTTAAAAATTTTTTTAAAAAAAAATTTTAAAATTTTCCCTTTTAAAAAAAAAAAAGAATAAAAATTTTTTTTTTTAAAAACCCCCCAAAAAAAAAATTTCCCTTTGGGCCCGGGAAAATTTTTAACCCAAAAGGGGGGAAAAAAAAATTTGGGGTTTTTGGAAAAAAATTTTTTTTTATTCAAAGGAAAAATTTTTTGGGGGGAAAAAAAAATTTTTTTTTCCGAAACCCAATTTTTTGAAAAAACTTTTTTTTAAAAAAAAAAGGGGTTTTTTTTTAAAAGGGTTTAAAAAAAAAAAAAAGGTTATTTTTTTTTGGCCCCCAAAAAAATTTCCCGGGGGTTTTTTTTCAAAAGTTGGAAAAAGGGGGGGAAAAATTTAAAAATTTTTTTTAAAAAAATTTTTTTGGGAAATTTTTTTTTTTAAAATTTTTTAAAAATTTTTTTCCCAAAAGGCAAAATTTTTAAAAAAAATTTTTGTTTTTTTTTTTTTTTAAAAAAAAAAAAAAAAAAAAAAAATTTTCCCCCTTTAAAGAAAAAAAAAAAAAGGGTTTTTAAATTTTTTTTAAAAAAAAACCCCACCGGAAAATTTCAAGGTTTTTTTCCCCAAAAACCCTTAAATTTTTTTCCCCTTCCCCTTTTTTTTGGAAAAAAAACCCTTCCCAAAAAAAAAAATTTTTTTAAAAAAAATTTTTTTTTTTTTTTTCCCCCAATTTTTTTTTTTTTTTTTTTTTTTTTTTTAAAAAAAAATTTTTTTTTTTTTTTTTTAAAATTTTTTAAAAATTTTTTTTTTAAAAAATTTTTTTTTTCCCCCCCCCTTTTTTTTTTTTTTAAAAAATTTTTTCCCCTTTTAAAAAGGGGAAAAATTTAATTTGGGGGGGGAAAAAAAAAATTTTTTTAAAACGGAAAACCCTTTTTAAAAAATTTTTTTTTAAAATTATTTTTTTAAAAAAAAAATTTTTTTTTTTTTGGGTTTTGGTTTTTTTAAAAAATTTTTTTTTTTGGTTTTTTTCCCCCTTAAAATTTTTATTTAACCCAACCTTGGGGGAAATTTTTGGAAAAAAAAAATTTTTTAAAAATTTTTTTTCCCCTTTTTAACCTTTTTTTAAATTTCCCAATTTTTTTTTTTTAAAAAAACCCCTTTTAAAAAAAAAGGGTTTTTTTTTTTTGGGGTCCAAAACCTTTAAAAAAGGGGGGTTTTTTTTCCCATTTTTTTTGGGATTCCTTTTTTTCCAATTTTTTTTGGCCCCCTTTTTTTTTTTTTTTTTTTTTTTTCCTTTTAACCCAATTTTTCCCCTTTTTTTTTCCCTTTTTTTTAAGGTTTCCTTTTTCCCCTTGGGGTTGGGTTTTTTTATTTTAAAGGGAAGGAAATTCCCAAAAATTTTTTTGGGTTTTTTTTACCCCCCAAATTGGGTTTTTAATTAAAATTTTTTTAAAAAAATTTTTTCCTTTTTTTTTTCCTTTTTTTTTTGGGTTTCCTTTCCCTTTTTTTTTTAAAATTAGGGGGGGTTTTTTCCCGGGGAAAAAATTGGTTTCCCTTCCCCTTTTTTTTAAAAAAGGGGGAATTTTAAAAAATTTTAAAATTTCCCAAAAAAAAAAAAAATTTTTTAATTTAACATTTTTTTTTAAAATTTTTTTTTTAAATAAAAAATTTAAATTTTCCCCCAAAAAAATTTTTAAAAAAAAAAAATTTTTTTTTTTTTTGGCCAAAAATTTTTAAAATTTTTTTAAAAACCTTTTAAAAGGTTTTTTGGGGTTTTTTAAAACCAAAATTTATTTTTTTTTTAAAAAAAAAAAAAAAATTTTTTTTTCCCCTTTTCCCTTTTTTTTTTTAAAACCTTTTGGCCCTTTTTTGGTAAAAACCCCTTTAAAAATTTTTTAAAAGGTTTTTTTAAAAAAAATTTTTTTTTTTTCTTTTTTTTTTTAAAAAAAAAAAAATTTTCCCCAATTTTTGGGTTTAAAATTTTTTTTTTTCCCCCTTTTAAAAAAATTTTTTTTTAAAAAAAAAAAAAAAAAAAATTTTTTTTTTTTTTTTAAATTGCCAAAAATTTAAAATTTTTCAAATTTTTGGGTTAAATTGGGGGAAAAAAAAAAAAAATTTTTTCCAAAAAAATTTTTTTTAAAAAAGGGGGAAAATTTTTCCTTTTTTTTTGGGAATTTAAAAATTTAAAAAAAAAGGGCAAATTTTTTTAAAATTTTTTTTTCCCCCCCCAAAAAATTTTTTAAAAATTAATTAAAAAAAAAAAAAATTTTTTCCCAAAACAAAAAAAAAAAAAATTTTTTTTTTGGTTTTAAATTAAAATTTAAAATTTTTTTAAAAATTTTTAAAAAAAATTTTTAATTTTTTAAAAAAAACAAAAAATTTAAAAAAAAAATTTTTTTTAAAAAAAAAAAAAATTTAAAATTTTAAGGGTGGGGGAAAAAAAAAAAAAAATTAAAGAAAAAAAACCCCCCTTTTTTTTGGGGAAAAATTTTTAAAATTTCCCCTTTTTATTTTTTTTTAAAAAAAACCTTCGGGGAAAAAAATAAAAAGGGAAAAAAAAACCCCCAATTTAAAAACCCAAAAAAAAAAAAATTTCCTTTTAAAAAAAAAAAAAATTTTTTTTAAAAAAATTAATTTTGCCCCAAAAAAAAAAGAAAAAAAAGGAAAATTTAAAAAAAAAATTTAAAAATAAAAAATTAAAAAGGGGGAAAAAAAAAAAAAAAACCTTTTTTTTAAAAAAAAAAATTTAAAAAAAAAATTTTTTTTAAAAAATTTGGGAAAAAAATTTTTTAAAAAAATTTTATTTTAAAAAAAAAAAGGAAAAATTTTAAAATTAAATTTTAAAAAGAAAATTTTTCCCAAAAAAATTTTTAAAGGGGTTTAAAAAAGGGGAAAAAAAATTTTTTAAAAATTTAAAACCCAAAAAAATTTTAAAAAAAATTTTTTAACCCCCAAAAAAAAAAATTTTTTAAAAAAAGGGGAAAAAATTTTAAAAAAAAAAAAAAAAAATTTAATTTAAAAAAAAAAAAAAAGGGGGTTTTTTTTTTTTTTTTCTTTTTAAAAAAAAAAAATTGGGCCAAATTGAAATTTTTTGGTTTTTTTTAAAAAAAAATTTTTTTTTGGGGTTTTAAAAAAAAATTAAACCCTTTTAAAAAATTTTTTCCTTTTTTTTTTTTTTTTTTTTAAAAAAAAAATTAAAAATTTCCCAATTTTGGGTTAATTTTGGGGGTTTTTCCCAAAAAAAAAAAAAATTTTTTAAAAAAAAAAAAAGGAAAAACCCAAAAAAAAAAAAAAAGAACCCCCCAAAAAAAAAAAAAACCCCCCTTTTTTTAAACCGGAAAAAAAAAAATTTTTTTAAAATTTTTTTTTTTCCTTAAAAAAAACCTTTTTGGGAAAATTTTGGGGGTTTTTACGGGGAAAAAAGGGGAAAAAAAAGGGGGGGGAAAAAAATTTCCGGAAAAACCAGGAAAAGGTTTTCAGGGAAAAAAACCCCTTTAAAAAAAATTTTTTGGTTTTGGGGGAAAAATTTTGGGGGGCCCCAAAAAAAATTTTTTAAAATTTTAAAAATCCAAAATTTTAAAAAAAAAAAATTTTTTTAAACCAATTTTTTAAAAAAAGATTTTAATTTTAAAAAAAATTTGGTTTTTCCTTTTTTAAAAAAGGGGGGGAAAAAAAAAAAAAATTTTTTAAAAATTTTTTAAAAAAATTTTTTTTTTTTTTTTTTTTTTTGGGTTTTTATTTTTTTTTTTTAAAATTTTTAAAAAAATTTTTAATTTTAAAAAAAAAAATTTTAATTGGAAAAAGGTTTTTTTAAAATTAAAATTAAATTTGGGAAACCCAAAATTTGGTTTTTTTCCAAAAAACTTTTCCTTTTAAAAATTTAATTTAAATAAAAAAAATTTTTTAAAAAAAAAAAAAAAAAATTGGACAAGGGAAAAAAATTAAAAAATTTTTTTTTTTTTTTTTTTTTTAAATTTTTTTTGTTTTTTTTTTTTTTTATTTTTAAATTTTAAAAAATTTTTTTTTTTTTTGGGGTTTAACCCCAAAATTTTTTTTTTTTTTTTTAAATTTTTTTTTAAAGAAAACCAAAAATTTAATTTTTTTTAATTAAATTTTTTCCCCAATCTTTTTAATTTATTTAAAATAATTTTTTTTTTTAAAAAAAAAAAATTATTTAAAATTTTTTTTAATTTAAGGGGAAGGGGGTTTAAAAGGGAAAAAAAGAAACCTTCCCTTTTAAATTAAAAAAACCCTTTTTTTTTTTTTTAAAAAAATTTTTTTTTTGGTTTCCAAACCAAAAAAATTTTTAATTGTTTATTTTAAAAAAATTTTTAAAAAATTAAAATTTTTTTTTTTTTTGTTAAATTTAAAATTTTAAAAACCAAATTTTTTTTGGGGAAAATTTAAAAAATTTTTTTTTAAAAATTTTGGGTTTAAGGAAAAAAAATTTTTTTTTAAAAAAAAAAAAAAACCCCCCCTTTTTTGGGGCCAAAAAATTTCCAATTTAAACCCCAAATTTTTTTTTTGGGGGGGTTTTAATTTTTTTTTGGGGAAAATTTTAAAATTTTTTTTTTTTTAAAAAAATTTTTTTGAATTTTTAAAAAAAAAAAAATTTTTTAAAAAATTTTTTTTTAAAAAAAAAATTTTAAAATTTTTTTTTGGGGAAAAAATTTTTTTTTTTTCTTTTTAAAATTGGAAAATTTTTTTAAAGGGGGAAAAAAATTTTTTTTAAAAAAAAAAAAAATTTTAAAAATTTAAACCCTTTTTTTTTTTTAAAAAATTTTTTTTAAATTTTTTTAAAAAAAAAATTTTTAAAAAATTTTAAAGGGGGTTTTTTTTAAAAATTAAAAAAAAATTTTTAAATTTTTTTTTTAAAAAAAAAATTTTTTTTATTTTGGGGTTTTTTTTAAAAAAAATTTTTTTTTTTTAAACCATTTTGGGGGGTTTTTTTTTGGGGTTTTTTTTTTTTTTGGGGGAAAAAAAAAAGGGGGAAAAAAAATTTTAAAAAAAAGGGCCCAAATTTAAAACCTTTAATTTTTTTTTTTTTTTTTTTTAAAAAAACCCTTTTTTTTTTTTTTTAAAAAAAATTTTTAAAAAAAAAATTTTTAAAAGGGTTTTTTTTTTTTATTTTTGGGGTTTTTTAAAAAAAAAATTTTTTTTTTTAAGGGTTTTTTTGGGAATTGGCTTTTTAAAAAGGGGGTTTTTTTTTTCAAAAAAACCCTTAAAAATTTTTTTAAAAAAAATTTTTTTTAAATTTTTTTTTTTCCCAAAAAAAATTTTTTTTAAAAAAAAAAATTAATTTTTTTTTAAAATTTATTTTTCAAAATTTTTTTAAAATTTTTAAAAAAAATTTTTTAAAAGGGAAAAAAAAAAAAAGGGCTTTTTTTTTTAAAAAAAAAAAAAAAAATTTTTAAATTTTAACGGTTTTTTTTTTTTAAAAGTTTTTCCCAAAATTTTTTTAAATTTTAAATTTTTAAAAAAAATTTTAAAAAGGGGTTTAAAAGTTTTAAAAATTTTTTTTTTTCCCCTTTAATTTTTAAAAACAAGGGTTTTTAAAACCAAAAATTTTTAAAAAAATTTAAAAATTTTTTTTTTAATTTTTTAAAAATTTTTTTTTTAAAAAAAAAAAAAAATTTTTAAAAATTTACCCCAAAAAAAAAAATTTTGTTTTGGGTTTTTTTTTTTTTTTTTCCGGGTTTTAAAATTTAAAAAAAATTTTTTTTGGTTTTAAAAAAAAATTTTTTTTTTTTTTTTTTTTAAAAATTTTAAAATAAAATTTTTTTTTTTCCAAACCTTTTTTTTTTTAAATTTTTAAAAAAAAGAAATTAAAAAATTTTTAAAAAAATTTTGGGTTTTTTTTAATTTTAAAATTTTTTTTTTTTTTTAAAAAAATTTTTTAATTTTTTTTTTTTTGGGAAAAAAAAATTTTTTTTTTAAATTTTTTTTTTAAATTTTTTTGGAAAAAAATTTAAAATTTTTTTAAAACCCCCAAATTTTTTTTTCCCCTTTTTGGGTTTAAAAAATTTGGGGTTAAAAAAGGGAAAAAATTTTAAACCCAAAAAAGGGGGTTTTTATTTTTAAAAAAATTTTTTAAATTTTTAAATTTCCAAAAAACCCCTTTTTTTTTTTTTTTTTTTTTTTTCCCCCCTTTTTTTCTTAAAATTTTAAATTTTTTCCCCAAAAAAAAATTTTTTAAAAGAAAAATTTTTTAATTTAAAAACCCCGGCGGTTTTTTTTAAATTAAAATTTAAATTAAATTTTTTTTTAAAAAAAATTTTATTTTTAAAAAAAACCCCCAAAAAACCTTTTTTTTAAAAATTTTTTTAAAAAAAAGGCCCTTTTTAATTTAATTTTTTTAAAATTTTAAAAATTTTAAAAATTTTTTAAAATTTTAAAAGGAAAAAAAAAAAATTTTTTTTTTTTAAATTTTTCCCGCAATTTAATTTTTTTTAAAAATTTAAAAAAAAAAATTTTTTGGAAATTTTAATTTTTTTTAAAAAAAATTTTAAAGAAAATTTTTTTTTTTTTTTTGGGGTGGTTTTGGAATTAAATTTTTTAAAAATTTTTTTTAAATTTTTTTTAAAAAGGGAAAAAAAAAAAAATTTTTTTTTAAAAAATTTCTTTTTAAAAAATTTTTAAAAAAGGGGAAAAAAAAAAGGGGGAAAAAAAAATTTTTTTTTTAAAACCCTTTTTTTTTTTTTTAAAAAATTTAAAATTTTGAAAGGGCCTTTTTTTTTTTAAGGTTAGAAAAAGGGGAAAAAAGGGGAAATTAAATAAAAAAAAAAAATTTTTTAAAAAAATTTTTTTGGTTTAAAAAAAATTTTAAATTTTAATTTTTTTAAAATTTTTTTTGGGCCCTTTTTAAAAAAACAATTTTTTTTTTTAAAAAAAATTTTTTTAAAATTTTTAACTTTAAAAAAAACCTTTCCCCTTTTTTTCCCCAATTAAAAAAAAGGGGCCCCAAAAATTTTTTTAAAAAAATTTTTTTTTCCTTTTTTTTTTTTTTAAAAAAAAAAAAAGGGGAAAACCAAAAAATTTTTCCCCTTTTTTTAAATTTTTTTTTTTAAAAAAAAATTTTTTTAAATTTTCCCAAAAATTTTTTAAAAAATTAAAAAAAATTTTTTTTTTTTCCCTTTTTTTTTTTTTTTTTTTAAAAAAAATTTTAAAAATTTTTTTTAAAAAGGGGAAAAAAACCTTAAATTTTTTTTTTTTCCCTTTTTTTTGGGGCCCTTTTTAAATTTTTTTTTTTTTTTGGGGTTAATTTTCCCTTTTTTTTTTTTTTTTGGGAAATTTTTTTTTTTTCAAAAAAATTTTTAAAAATTTTTTTTTCCCTTTTTTTTTAAACGTTAAAATTTTCGGAATTGGGTCCTTTTTTTTTTTTTTTTAAAAAATTTAAATTTTTCCCTTTTTTTTCCCCTTTTTTTAAATTTTAAAAATTTTTTTAAAAAGGGGGAAAATTTTTTTTTGGGTTTTTTTAAACCCGGGGGGCCCCCCTTTTTTTTAAAAACCCCTTTTAAAAATTTTTTTTAAATTTAAAAAATTTTTTTTCCGGGAACCAATTTTTTTCCTTTTGGGGGGGGTTTTTTTTTTAAAAAACCAAATTTTTGGGGGTTTACCCAAAAATTTTTGGGGAATTTTGGAAAAACCAAAACAAATTTTTTAAAGGGGGTTTTTTTTTTAAAATTTAACAAAAAAAAAAAAATTTTTTTTTGGAAATTTTTTTAAAAAAAATTTTTTTTCCCTTTTTTGGATTTTTTTTTTTCCAAAAGGTTTTTTTAATTTTTTAAAAAAAATTTTGGGGGTTTTTTTGGAAAACCCTTTTAAAACCCCTTTTTTTTAAAAAACCCCCCGGAAATTTTTAAATTCCTTTAAACTTTTAAAAAATTTTTAAAAATTTTAAAAAATTTTTTTTAAAAATTTTTTAAAAAATTTTTTTTTTTTTTTTTTTTTTTTTTTAAAAGGGGTTTTTTTAAAAATTTTAAAATTTTGGGGGTTTTTTTAAAAAAATTTTAAATTTTTTTTTTTAAAAAATTTTAAAAAATTTTTTAAAAC
>JARFJA010000029.1:0-11752 GCA_036326145.1 Rhagophthalmus giganteus | reverse complement strand
CGCGTCGACGACGCGACGTGTCGGTCACTTTGAACAGGGATCGTAAATTAGCCCCGATACAACTTCGGGCACGGCACCTATTTATTTTTGAAGCTTAAACGTGTGTTTATCGATATCGACGAGCTGTCAATTTTTTTCCACTTGAAATAATAAATCATTAGCTTCGTTCGGGTCGCTAATTACGTCGTCTATTCGTCGAACGGACGTCGTCGAGGTACGTACGACGCGTGATTAGGCGATGAATAGATAATGATGCCGCAACAAATGCGCCTTCGCCGTTGCGACGCGTTTTAGAAACGGGCCCGAATCCAATCGGAAATGGGAGGAGAGAAGAAAAACAGAAACCGCAGGGTATACGGAAACGATCGGGTCCATTTCCCTGGAGTGCGACTTTTGCAAAACAAAACAAAGATTATGTCATCATTTTGTACAAGTTTTGTACAACCTTTAGTTTTTTTTGTGCCCTTCCAAATAGTCAGCTATCACAGTTTGAAATTTCGCACTCCAGGGAAATGCTGGAGTGCAAAAGTTAAAAATGTCGTTTTTTTTTCTTGTAATAGTAAGAACTCATTTTGTACAGTTTTTGTACAACCTTTAAAAAATTTTGTACCCTCCCGGAAATGCGTGAAAATGACCGCCAAAGCTCGTACTCTCGATGTATTTTAGAATGCTCGAAATGTATAGCCTTAAAAAACATTTTAAGAAGATAAATGTCTTTGTTTTTGTATAAAAAATGACATATTTTGTATTTGTTTAAATAATGTTAAACAAATATTATTCCTTCCAGATTTGTGGTTTCTTGAATTGTTGATAAAATTAACAGATGAAATTTATATGTAATAAATATATGGAAATTCAAATAACATATATTTATTAGAATTTCATTAAACAGGTATAAAAATATATTTTTTAAATATGATATATAAAAATATCGCGTAGTGTACTAATTCACAATTTTATAACACTATATTTAAAAATGCCGTAGCTAAAACGCCGTGAACAAAAACGCCGTCAGTTTCAAAAGTCAAATTAAATTGAACCTATTATTATAAGCATTACTATATAGCAGTAATAGGTATCTACTTACCTGTATTTGTATATAAATCGAAATTAGTGAATTCCAGAATTTCAACAAACAGCGAGATGCGAAAATTTATTCTTAACAGATACCTGCTTACTTGTAAAGTACATAAGTATATGCATAGTATAAATTCAGATTACTTATTATATTTGGCACATGCTAGATATAATATAATATGTATATGCTACATTTACGTGATACATGGTTGGGATAAAATAATGTTAAAAGTACTTTTTGTCTTTATACAAACTTTGTTAGTTGTAAACGTTCTTATGATGAGAGACAATGAAGAATTGAAAATAACGAGCATGGAAAGAAGTTGTCTGGTTTTATACAACGATTTAAATGATTAAAATATTATTCATAACACACATTGTATATTTATAATTATATAGCATGTGCCAAATATAACAATAATTAATCTGAATTTATACTAGGCTTACTTTAAAAGTAAGCAGGTATCTGTTAAGAATAAATTTTCGAATCTCACTGTTTGTTGAAATTCTGGAATTGACTGATTTCGATTTATATACAAATATAGTTAAATAGATACCTATTACTGCTATATACTAATGTTTATAATAATAGGTTCAATTTAATTTGACTTTTGAAACTGACGGTATTTTTGTTCACGGCGTTTTTGTCGACGGCCTTTTGACGTGATTGCACATTACTTATGTATATATATATATACACCGTGTCCAAGATAAGAATGCACAGCATGGGGATCTTGAAAACGGTAGAAGATACAGGGTGGCTTAAATTAGAAAAAAGTTGCGCTATTTAGAGTATGTTCACATGCTGGTCGCAAAAGTTCATTATTGTTTATCGTTTTCAAAATTCTCAAAAAAATGTGATTTTTTGGATTTTCGTTTCTTCTCATTTTTTTATTTATTTTAAATGATATTAAAAAACTAGCGGCACTTTCTCGTTGCCACTTTTTAAGCTCTACAAAATGGCGTGTTCAAATTTTTAATCCGACGTTTCGTATCCGAGAACCCATCGTCAACTTTATTTTTTTATATGGCCACAAACAAAGAGACACCCTGTATTCGGTAGCATTATTCATTACAAATTCAACGATGTATCACACATTATGGTTTTGAAGCCAAAAAAGGGGAAAAACGTGAGTTATAAGGTTTTTTATTTTTTAAATTAGTAGGCATTGGAACAATCGCAATATTTTTGTTTTATCTGTTACATTATTGTTGAAAACGCAATTTGGTGTTGTGTAAGTTGTTACGTGAATTTGAAGTGTTTTAACTTTTGTTCTTATTAAAGTTACTTATTCGTTGGTTTGTTGCTTCGTGCTTTTAATTTATTTACAAGTGTTACCATGGAAAGAGAAAGTTTCACAAACGAAGAAAAATTTGATATGTTGACGTGTTACATCTTGTGCCACAAAAATTGTGTAGCTGCTAAGCAGATGTACTTTGATAATTATCCTTAACGAAGACAACCTCAAAAATCCATTTTTAGACGTTTGGTATCTAATTTAAAGGAATTTGGTTCATTTAAAAAACCTGTTGTATCTCGTAAAAAACAATCCAACGAAGAAAAAGCAAAATATTCTGAAATATCGACAAGACTAATTGAACGTCGAACTGGAGTAGATAGATCTACAGCCCAGTTCAATTTACAAAAGAATAAATTTCATCCCTATAAATTTAGAATTTGCCAGGGTCTTAGACCTGGTAACGAGAGAACGCGAGCAAGTTTTTGTGAATGGTATACCAGAAAATGTGAAGAAGATCAAAATTTTCCTTTTAAAGTAATTTGGTCTGATGAAAGCATGATAACCAACAATGGCATTTTCGACCGGCGTAACAAACATTATTGGGCAACAGACAATCTTCATTTAATAAAAGAAACAAGGCATCAACATCGATTTGGATTTAATCTGTGGGTAGGCATTTTGGGTGGCAGAATAATAGGACCTTTTATTTATCACAACAATTTAAATTCCGAACGATATCTCGACCTACTGCAGACTGATTTGGAGAATGCCTTGGACGAATTACCATTACTTATAGTTAACAACTGCTGGTTTCAGCAAGATGGTGCCCCAGCGCATAATTCAAGAACTGTGCGGGAATATTGGAACTCACAGTGAAGTAGCCTGGCCAGCCCGATCACCTGACTTAACTCCGTTGGATTTTTTCCTGTGGGGTTATTTAAAAAACCAAGTGTATGACGCCACTTTTGAAAATGAAGAACAGTTATTGGCATTGGTTTTAGCAGCAGTTAATACAATCGCACCAGAAATGTTAGACCATGTTTTGAATTCTTCTGTAGACAGAGCATACTTGTGTCTAGAAAATAATGGCAACCTATTTGAGCAATTATTATAATTTTTTGACATTTTGTTTCTGTTATTGTACCAGCGCCTACTAATTTAAAAAATAAAAAACCTTATAACTCACGTTTTTCCCCTTTTTTGGCTTCAAAACCATAATGCGTGATACATCGTTGAATTTGTAATGAATAATGCTACCGAATACAGGGTGTCTCTTTGTTTGTGGCCATATAAAAAAATTAAGTTGACGATGGGTTCTCGGATACGAAACGTCGGATTAAAAATTTGAACACGCCATTTTGTAGAGCTTAAAAAGTGGCAACGAGAAAGTGCCGCTAGTTTTTTAATATCATTTAAAATAAATAAAAAAATGAAAAGAAACGGAAATCCAAAAAATCACATTTTTTTGAGAATTTTGAAAACGATAAACAATAATGAACTTTTGCGACCAGCATGTGAACATACTCTAAATAGCGCAACTTTTTTCTAATTTAAGCCACCCTGTATCTTCTACCGTTTTCAAGATCCCCATGCTGTGCATTCTTATCTTGGACACGGTGTATATATATATATACTCACTCAAAAAATTATTGTACATAATATCAATAAACACTAGTTATTGACTTTTTGATCATTGATACAATGAAAAGTTCATTAATATTACTAATAGATGTTCATTTTTTAATTTTCATGTTCGTAGTCCCAATGTTATTATGTTCATTAGAAACTGACGAACATATTTAATAATTTAATGGATATCTTGATTGCTTCGACGACTCTTTTTCATCAATCCAATCATTACTTGATTGTATTTACGAATTTCTACATTAACATCATAACTTGAAGTTTATAAATTTAAAACATCACATTAATGCAAGGTCGTTTTGAAATAATAACTACATTTATCGTATCTATGACTAAGTTCACTAATATACAGTATAAATACAGTTGATTATGTATTTTTTTAATTCTATATATAGAATAATTTAGGAATATTAACGGCTTCGCAGAAACAGGATAAATTCAAGACAGTCCAGTTTGAAAAATGAAACTAAATAATTGCAAAAAAAATTATCACGTCTATTACATTAATATTTATATTAGAACTGTTATAGAAAAATATTTCTAAAAACGATTTGTGTGTGTTATTACATATCAAATTCCAGAGAAACGTGTACAAATCGATTTTTTTCACCGGAAAAATCGATTTGTATTTCCTACAATCGACAACATTGAACAATAAAGAACTAATAATCAAATTTTCTATGTAGGTATATTTGAGCGATAATTAATTGAAACAATATACATAAACATTGTCCTATTTACAATGTGAAATAATAACTGTACTCTTTTAATATGAATAGAAATGTACATTGTAACAATGCAAGAATATTCCTTTATTTAATGAACACATTCATCGATACAATAAACAAACTTTGCATTTCAGTGGAATAATTTATTGAATTTATGTAAGAATATTGATAAAACTAATAAACACAGTTATTATCACTATAAATCAAAATTCATATTATCTATATACTAATTTATTAAAAAAAAGAAAGCTTGTTCATTGGAACAGTCAAATTATTCATTAACGTAATGAACTGCATTCGATGTAGCAAAGAATAAGGCCATTACACTAATAAACGTTAATTGGGTAATGATTTCGAACATCATGTAATATTTGGACAAACTTTGCAATGATGAAATCGTACTTCGGACGAACATTAATCAATGCCAGATCTTAATATAATGATTTTTTATTGTATTTACGTACTTTTTTGGTTAAGTGCTGATATAAAATTGTGAATTAGTACACTACGCAATATTTTTATATGTCATATTTAAAAAATGTATTTTTATACCTGTTTTTGAAATTCTAATAAATATTATACATGTTATTTGAATTTCAATTTATTTATTTCATATAAATTTCATCTGTTAATTTTATCAACAATTCAAGAAACCACAAATCTGGAAGGAATCATATTTGTTTAACATTATTTAAACAAATACAAAATATAAGTCATTTTTTATATAAAAACAAAGACATTTATCTTCTTAAAATGTTTTTTAAGGCTATACATTTTGAGCATTCTAAAATACATCGAGAGTACGAGCTTTGGCGGTCATTTTCACGCATTTCCGGGAGGGTACAAATTTTTTTAAAGATTGTACAAAATGAGTTCTTACTGTTACAAGAAAAAAAAACGACATTTTTAACTTTTGCACTCCAGCATTTCCCTGGAGTGCGAAATTTCAAACTGCGATAGCCGACTATTTGGAAGGGCACAAAAAAAACGAAAGGTCGTACAAAACTGTACAAAACTTATACAAAATGATGGCATAATTTTTGTTTTGTTTTGCAAAAGTCGCACTCCAGGGAAATGGACCTGCAAAGTAAACCGAGACAAAGAGGATAAAACGAATTCAGAAAAGTGAAGAGGAAGAAGAAGACGTTTTCCAGCTGCCGTTGATCGACCGAAACGAAATAAAAATAACCACTACGGGGTTGTTCGGTACAAAATGCGAGCTTGTCGTTAATTATCTGTCGGTTCGTTCTGCCGCGTGCGAATAACGACTGTACGGGCCTTATCGACGTCCGCGGCTGTACCTAATTGCACCGCGACTTTCAATTAAACTATCGATTTGTCGGCCGAACCTGTATGTAAATGGAATCGGGGAAATTAACTGCTTTTAAGTCAACATAGCTCGCATTAATTACCGGTGACGGAGGCACATCGATTTTTTCCACCCCCACCCGAAACTATAATTATAGGAACGTTCGCGTAATGGATCGCGATAAATAAATAAATACATAAAAAAAGTTAAATGGTCGCGGTTTTGAATATTTTATTAAAAAAAAAAAATGAAATGAATGGACTTTTCGGGCGCGATGTACTATTTTTGACCGGCTTTTGTTGCTCTATATACACGAAATATCGACGATTTTTGTAACATAATACATCGTTAGAATTTGTTCGGTGAATTGACGACAGCAGAAAATCGCCTTTTTAAGATTGTCAACGATGGTCCGTTCGAGCCGAAACCTTTCGAAATAATCACGAATAAATCACAACTTACTCGCTCCCCCTGGACGAACGCGGCAAAGCGTCGTTCTCGTTCTTCGCGGGACTGCTCCCCCTGGACTTGGGCGCCCGTTTTTCCGGGGAACTGCTGTTGCGAGGCCCGCGGAACGGCTGCGTCTTCTCCTGGCTGGACTTCGTGCCCTTGCGACTGATCTCTTTCGACGGACTATTGCCGCGAGACGACGGGGGCGTCGTCTTCGGCCCCTTTTGCATCACCATCTGACAGAAAATTCCCGATTACATTCAAATAAGTCCCGTAATGCGTATCGATTATCATAAGAGAGCCGTTCGTTATTAAACTTTATCGTTCGATCGGTCGACGTTATAACGAACTTGAATAATGAATGGACCTCCCACTGGAAGTATCTCGGACGGAATCAATTATTGTAAATTTTATATTAATGGCCTTTTAGGCCGCGATTTTAAATAGACACCGCCGCACGTACGAATTTTTCTGGAAACGCGCCTCCGAACGCGAAAATTTCAGCTTTGGCCGTGAAACGTTTAAAATTAATCGTAATTAATTGATCGATTAAATTAAGTGTACGTTCGAAAAGCCCTAGCGACGGGCAGATCGGTTTTCGAAAACGGGCTTTCGAAAGCGCAACCGTCTCTCTACGGAAGCACGCGACCTCACGATGTCAAACAAACATTTTCGACACTTCACCTGTGGAACTCGTCGCGTAACACGCGCAAGTGTCACGGCTCGAACCCGACGTGGCCAAAGTTTATTACAAATCGAAACGTTGACGAACAAAATTTTGAAACTCGAAGCTCAATTATTCGAGATTTGGCGCAATTCGTTCGTTTGCTGGGCGACGTGGCGCCCAAGTTCCGGAACTCGACGCGCTCAATCTGAGAATTTTCGGCCGACAACACGAGCCCGTTCTTGTGATGTCGACAACAATTTCGAATCTCGAACTTAATCGTCGAGAATCGGAACGAAAACTTGAGTGCCTATCGAAGCGACGATCTCGAGGATATAAGACTTTCGGTTTATCGTCTTGTCGCCGTCCTTAAGTTCTTAAGTCGCTCGCGTTCGCGCGCGGACGCCCGTCAAGTTTTATTTAAAATCGAAGGAAGTTTTCTAGAAAGCAACGCTCGCGAAAGATTACAAAAAGCCGAACATAATCAGATACTTATCGGTGCTCGAAAACTGTGGCGCCCAAGACGTTTAAACGTTTTTAAACGAAATTAGCGTTAAGCTCCGAATCGAAGAAGCGGCAAACCGGCGGATATTAAGGTGCTTAAGTTGAACTTAAGTTCGGCACGATTGACGCAGTTCGAATTCAGAAGAACTCTCTTTTTTTGCGTTTGTTTTCGAAAGAAACGCACGCACTTGCGGGCAGGTACGTTAACTTGCCCCCCCCCCCCACTCGCAATTTTAAGAAAAGTCGTTTCGCGCTAAACGCACAATAGCTAGCGCCCAAAAATTAGAGCTAGTGCCATAACGGTTACGCCGTAAAACGGTATTACAGTTGGGGGTGGCTAAGTTAACGCTAGCCCCCATTGCGAATTTGAAACGTTTAAAGGGCGCATTAGATAGCATAGACCTAGCGCTATTTAGCGCCACTTTTCAAAAAGCTAGCGCCATTATGGTTCTGAAGTTATTGTAGGTCAAAGGTGGGGGGGGGGCAAGTTAACGGTTTTAAGTACTTTTGAGTTTCTAATTTTTTTTGTCGTTTATTTGTCGACCATACCCAGCGCCATTTAGCGCCACTTTCAGTTTAGCCAGCGCCACTACCGAAACCGAAATATTTCGAAAAACATTTGGGGTGGCCAAGTTAATGCTAGCTTAATTGCGAATTTTAAATGTTTAAAGGGCGCATTAAGTAGAATAGACCTAGCGCTCTTTAGCGCCACTTCGCAAAAAGCTAGCGCCAAATTGGTTTGGTAACTATTCGCATTTCAATTGGGGCAAGTTAACGAAAAATTTCGTGTTCGATTTTCTTGATTTTTTTCACGGATTATTATTGTTGACACCTAGCGCCAGCAAGCGCCAATTTCTATTTCGCTAGCGCCATTACAGAAACCGAAATAATCAAATATTTGCAATAAGAGCTATTTTTACTTTTAGAAGTAGCTTTTTTTAGTTCTCCGCGCCTATTTTATTGACATTCAATCTTAAATAAATATATGTCTATGTATATGTCGTAAGTTAATTGTAAAATCGGCTTTTTTACAAAACGCCGCCTCATTGTCGAAAAAACGTGTGTATCTGAAATTGGCTGATAATTCATAGCCTTTTCGTAATACGACTACGTTCCTCTAGCCTTTTTGTAATGGAAGGCATTTAAAAATAAAAAGACTATTATTTGCTTTTCCACCATAAAATAATAAACTAATAATTTATTGTCCAAAAATATTTTCTTGTGAAGTAATAAAAATAAAATGTGGCCGAAATAATACAAATAACATAAACATCGCGGAAAAAAACTACGAATAGGTAAGATTAAAACGAACAAAAAACCTAAATAAAAATGTTTCCTAAAATCAATAATTTTCGAGTTATTGCTATTATTAATTTGATAATCGTCTTACTCGGGTATATTCCCTTTAAAGATTTTTAAGAACTCGGAAAGTGAAACTGACTGTTGGGTCAGCAGCTAAAACATCTGCACTCTTTAATTTATGGCCCCCGTTGTAGGAGAGTGCAGATTGTTGTGAATATTTTCATTTATGATTGCAATTCCTATTTTGAGTTTACACGTAAAAGTTAGATTACTTTATTTAACATAATTAATAACATTCCTGTTTTAGGAACAGTTACGTTTAATATTGAGAGGCTTGAACTAAAAGGAGTGCCAGTACTAGTTTTATGATTTTGAGAAATTGAGAAATTTCGACGAGCTTTTAAAGTATAATTAAAAGTATAAGTATAGTAAAGTATAAGTATAATTAAATGCAAATAGGTAAGTAGGTACTTTATTTTTTGGTTTTTTACCAAACAAAAAGACCAAAAGCAAAATTTAATCACTAAACATTCCGTAATGACGCAACGAGTGTTAGTAACTTTCAGTGTTATTTCGAGTTTTTTCCCGTACATTTATCAAATTGATTTTTATTTCACAAAAATTAATTAGAAATTTTATTAAAACAACACATGCAAATGTAAAAGATAATAAAAAATAAAATGAATAACAAATAGCTACTTAGATATCTACTTAAATAAGGAAACATTTTGAGTATATGTTACAATACAACTTGTCAATGACCGCAAAAGATATTTACGACTTCAACCCCTACAATCGTTTCTGTTTACTATCGTAGCAACCTAATGAATGCCAGCTGAGATAACGGTACTTTTCAAAACCCACCAATGCCACTTGTTCAAGTTTAAAGAGGAACTACTGGTTTAATTTCTCGGATAAAAACACCCTCTCTCCCTCAAAAGTAAATTTGCTCAAATCAAAAAATGTTACTAAGTAGCTTTTTTGTTATAAATGCTTCCATTACAAAAAGGCTAGAGGAACGTAGTCGTATTACGGAAAGGCTATGAATTATCAGCCAATTTCAGATACGCACGTTTTTTCGACAATGAGGCGGCGTTTTGTAAAAAAGCTGATTTTACAATTAACTTACGACATATATATAGACATATATATATTTAAGATTGCATGTCAATAAAATAGGCACGGAGAACTAAAAAAAGCTACTTTTTAAAGTAAAAATAGCTCTTATTGCAAATATTTGATTATTTCGGTTTCTGTAATGGCGCTAGCAAAATAGAAATTGGCGCTTGCTGGCGCTAGGTGTCAACAATAATAATCCGTAAAAAAAATCAAGAAAATCGAACACGAAATTTTTCGTTAACTTGCCCGCCCCCAATTGAAATGCGAATAGTTACTAAACCAATTTGGCGCTAGCTTTTTGCGAAGTGGCGCTAAAGAGCGCTAGGTCTATTCTACTTAGTGCGCCCTTTAAACGTTTAAAATTCGCAATGGGGGCTAGTTAACTTGGCCGCCCCCAAATGTTTTGCGAAATATTTCGGTTTCGGTAGTGGCGCTGGCTAAACTGAAAGTGGCGCTAAATGGCGCTGGGTATGGTCGACAATGAGCGACAAAAAAAAATTAGAAACTCAAAAGTACTTAAAACCGTTAACTTGCCCCCCCCCCCACCTTTGACCTACAACAACTTCAGAACCATAACGGCGCTAGCTTTTTGAGAAGTGGCGCTAAAGAGCGCTAGGTCTATGCTATCTAATGCGCCCTTTAAACGTTTCAAATTCGCATTGGGGGGGGGGGCTAGCGTTAACTTAACCCCCCCACCCAACTGTAATACCGTTTTACGGCGTAACCGTTATGGCGCTAGCTCTAATTTTTGGGCGCTAGCTATTGTGCGTTTAGCGCAAAACGACTTTTCTTAAAATTGTGAGTGGGGGCGAGTTAACGTACCTCTTGCGGGCGCTATTCGTTTATCGCGGCGCGTCGGACTACTCACAGTTTAGCGCGAATTTCGGTTTTTCGCTCGCTTGCCTCGTCGAAATCGAAACCCGAACTGTTGAAAGTTGCACTTCGTGCGCGCCCGCGTGCGGGCACCGACAAAGCAAAAAACGCGCGACAACCCAACGGCCCGGCTCGGGAAATGCGAACTGACGAGGGACGCCACCGACGCCCCGCGTCATGGATACCACGCGCGGTGAATATACACACACGCGACGCCCGCGCATATTTTTATTAATCGCCTACACGTTTTTTATTGAAACATTTAAAAAAAAAACAGTCCACGAGCTTATCCGTTTCCGATGCGACGCGCGTACCCCAAACAAAAACCCCTTTCAACGTCGCGATCGTCCCCTTTCTACGCGATCCTCCTATAATCGACTTAAGAACAACGAAGACCCGTTCGGGTAACGGCCATCGTCCGTTACGTAAGGGCGGACCGTCCGTAGATTCCAACGATTTCGAACCCACAAGCTGTACTTGCGAAACATTTAAATTCTCGATAATTTCCAAACCGACTTTATTGGATTCGCTAATTGATTAAACGTGTTTTCGGCACACGTACTAATGAACTTATTGCGCGCCCATCGATTTCGCGAGAAATTTGTTAATCGCGTCATTAACAAATATCTTCTCGATGCAGGTGTTACGCATGTTTCTACATTGGTACATCGAGTTACTTAATTTCGGTTCACTTTCGAGTACTTAATCGATTAATGTTTTATTGTAAAATTTATTTGTCGCCGGTCTCTCGATTCTCGGGGCCGTTCGCGTTTAAAATTGAAACGTCTTGCGCGTCGAGGCCCCACGTTGGGCGCCAATTTATTTAAAAACACCGAAAGAA
>JARFJA010000028.1:0-12403 GCA_036326145.1 Rhagophthalmus giganteus | reverse complement strand
TAAAACCGTTCTGATAACCGTATGAATTTGAAAATCACCATTTTACCAACTTTGATATGGTATTGATTTGGTATGGAATGACCCGAAGATTTTGTAACAGTTTGTTTTGTGAAATTTTTTGAACAGTTTAATAGGAGTAATAATTTTGATATTTTTAATAAGATAGTTTTTTGAGTACGTACGTTATACAGGGTGTCCCCGTTTTTTGTAGCAGGACTTTCACAACTTGTAGTAAAATTCATTTTGAAAACAAAAGTTCATATAAACATATATGTATGGAGGCCTCGTTTTCGATTTACAGGGTGTCGAAATTTAAAAAAAAATTCGATGTTTTATTTGTAAAACAAAATTCCCTTTTTTGATTTTGTTGAAACTTGGCAGTTTTGTTTGTAATAATAATACACATTTTTTCACATCATTGAATTTGCCCTACTTCTTCCAGTGCCGCCACAACAGGGGACCAGCTTGATAAAAATAGAACAAAATATGGTACGCCCCTGCTTTTTTGTAAGTTTGAAATTTTTTTCAGATTCAGCAATCAAAATAAAACTTTTTCTATTACGCAACTTTTTTGACCGAATATATATATATATATATATATATATATATATATATATATATATATAACTGACAATCATTGACCGTTTAATCTATTGGGCAGGATTCATACCATGTGATTGATTTTTGACATACAAATTATTATCAAACAATAAATTCTGTAAAAAAATAAGTTTTATTTCTCTCTAAACGAAGCGAGATAGGAAAAAAGTTGCGTAATAGAAAAAGTTTTATTGCTGAATCTGAAAAAAATTTCAAACTTACAAAAAAGCAGGGGCGTACCATATTTTTTTCTATTTTTATCAAGCTGGTCCCCTGTTGTGGCGGCACTGGAAGAAGTAGGGCAAATTCAATGATGTGAAAAAATGTGTATTATTATTACAAACAAAACTGCCAAGTTTCAACAAAATCAAAAAAGGGAATTTTGTTTTACAAATAAAACATCCAATTTTTTTTTAACTTTCGACACCCTGTAAATCAAAAACGAGGCCTCCATACATATATGTTTATATGAACTTTTGTTTTCAAAATGAATTTTACTACAAGTTGTGAAAGTCCTGCTACAAAAAACGGGGACACCCTGTATAATAAATGTAATTTTTTTGCTTGATAAACTTTGTTTTCAAAACGAGTCGAATATTCTACAAGCAATACACTTTTTCCTACTACGATGAAATTTTTAATTCAGTATAGGTGGGTATGTACCTCTATTGTAAACCCAATTTCAGAAACACCCTATATATGAATTTATATGTATAAAAAATATTTATGGAATTTCTGAAATAATTGCAGAATCAAAGTAGCGTTAGCTTTTTGCAACGTGGCACTAAAGAGCGCTAGATCGATACTATCTGCCGACTCGGTGGTCGAGTGGTTAGGAGACTAACCTCTCGCCTGACGGGTCCTGGGTTCGAATCCCGGTACGGGTGGTGGAATATCCCCCTGGTAGGCATGGATGTCTCGGAGGGCACTAGAAGTAATGCCTAACGGTGGTTCCTGGTGTCTTTAGGGGTGTGCTACTAACAAAAAAAAAGATCGATACTATCTAATGCGCCCTTTCAACGTTTCAAATTCATAATGGGGGGGGGGCTAACGTTAACTTGCCTCCCCCCCAAGTATAATACCGTTTTTCAGCGTAACCGTTATGGCGCTATGGCCTATCCAAACCTATATGCAATTTACGTCATCAAAAAAAAGTTACTAGATTGTTTATTTGTAATTCGGTTTAAAGTTTGGAAAGTGACATATTCTATAGATGATTTACTTTCGCACATATTAGATGGCATAAAGAAAGACTACAATTTATTAGAACTGTCAAAATACGAGGTACGAGGTGGCAGCACTGTGTGAAACGTCATAATCTAGTAACCTTTTATTGATGACGTGGGTTGCATATAGGTTTGGACGAAGTATAGCTATAAATTTTGTGGCGCTAGCTATTGTACGTTTAGCGCAAAACGTGTTTTCTAAAAACTTTAAGTGGGGGGGGGGGGCAAGTTAACGTGCCTACAAAGGATTTCTATAGGAAACACAGTTAAAATCATGGGATTATCAATTATCGATTATCGGAATATAAACTTCGGCGATTATTATTTTTATTATTTGCGTTTATGGCAATTACGACAAATATCCGTTAAGAATCTGACAATGAAATCTACTCTGAATTATTATTATTTTTTTGACACTCAAAATGAAGCCATAATGAACAAGTATGGTTATTGTACATTCTGTAAACCAAACACCTACCTACAATAAAATTAAATAGATATCGTATCAGTTCATATTTACAATATTATTGCCTTTTTATGTTCAATTTTATAATAAAAAACGATACCAATAGGTACCTCAATTAACATTTAATTGATTAAAATAAGTATAGTTTATCCAAACCTATATAACATTCACGTCATCAACAAAAAGTTAATAGATTGTATATTTGTAATTCGGTTTAAAGTTTGAAAAGTGACTAATTCTATAGATGATTTACCTGCGCACGTATTAGATGGTATAAAGAAAGGCTACAATTTATTAGAACTGTAAAAATACGAGGTACTATAGCTTATCCAAAGCTATATGATGTCACGTCATCAATACAAGGTTACTAGATGATGACGTTTCATACACTGCTGTCATCTCGTACCTCGTATTTTGACAGTTCTAATAAATTGTAGTCTTTCTTTATACCATCTAATATGTGCGCAAGTAAATAATCTATAGAATATGTCATTTTCCAAACTTTAAACCGAATTACAAATAAACAATCTAGTAACTTTTTGTTGATGACGTGAACATCATATAGGTTTGGATAAGCTATAGGTGACAGCACCGAGTGAAACGTCATCATCTAGTAACCTTGCATTGATGACGTAGATTGCATATAGGTTTGGATAAGCTATAGTCAATAATTTATTAGTTTACTAAATATCGGTTATAATGTTAGCAAATACATAGGTATCTCAAGCCATATTTCAATCGTCATTTGTTTTCAATTTAATTAATTTCAGAAAAATAGGTAGTGACTACGCCGAGATTTCCAGTACCTATTCAAATTGATTAGACTTTCTAATTAAAAAAAAATTAGATATAATTTTAACCTTAACGCCGTTAAGGCCGCTACCACTTTTATAAGATGCCATATATTTGCTAACAATCAACAATCAAAGTAAAATACGCATTCCGACCTACCTACCTTAGTCGGTTTTTAAGAAACAATGGACGATCTCCGTAACACCACGTAGAGAATCTTCGAACTTGAAAATTAAATCGGGAGACACTAATGTTCAGCACGATTTATACAACATATTCAAACGGAAACGAAATTACTTATATGACGTTAAAGTTATTATAGAATATGCACGGATATTAGGTATAAAATGGTGCTCGGACAACGACGAGTCCATTGACGCGATCGGCCATTAAGACACCCAAGCCCGTATTTACGTATGTACCTATTTTTACAATTTCCATATTATGCACCAACAAATCTATATAAAACTTTTGTTTAAAACGTCGCGTATAACATTACGTTCGTGATTATTAAGAAATTTATTCGGTTTATTAATTTTTCCAAATAACCTTTCAATAAACACAACACGTAGTTCGGCACCGAAACGCGTTAGCCGTGATACTAACGTTTGTCTGTATGCGAGAATTGCGACCACGGCGCATAGCCGGTTCGGCTCGAGGCCTTGGAAACCGTCACGCGGCGAGTCGCACCTGCGTAAATAAAGGCCAAGTAGAGAGAGAGAGAGATCGATGCATGTGTAAATGTAAAATACGTTTAACGTTTAATATTAGGGATGTTCTTAATACCGTTTAAAATTACGCAAACAAAAATGTAACTTCTAGGTTATAGGTTATTTTATTTGTAATAATCCTCGTATAGGTATATTACTTAAGTACCTATGGCCTATCCAAACCTATATGCAATTTACGTCATCAAAAAAAAGTTACTAGATTGTTTATTTTTAATTCGGTTTAAAGTTTGGAAAGTGACATATTCTATAGATGATTTACTTGCGCACATATTAGATGGTATAAAGAAAGGCTACAATTTATTAGATCTGTCAAAATACGAGGTATGAGGTGACAGCACTGTGTGAAACGTCATAATCTAGTAACCTTCTACTGATGACGTGGATTGCATATAGTTTTGGACGAAGTATACGTAATTAATTATATGTATATTTACGAAAAATAATAATTTATTTTTAATAATATCTTATTACGAGATTAAGTTGTGGTGGTTATTGAGAAAATCTTTTAACAAACGGGAAATATTCGTAATCGATTTAGGGCCGATCTTTCCATCTCCTATGTAATTTATCTGATAATAAAAATATAATTATTTTGACCGATTAAAATTCACATAGAACAGCACTATCAAAACATTATTTCGAAACAAAACATCTTTTTAATTTTAATTTTAATAATACAGTAAAACCTCTTTAATCTGGACACCTCCGGGACCAAATAAAGTGTCCGAATTAGGGAAGTGTCCACATTTGGGAGGGGTCTTCAAATTTTTGTTATATAAAAAATACACATATTTATCATGCAAATATAGCAGAAAATTTATTATAAATAAACATAAAAAAAATTATTGAAAGAAGTCATTTATCTTTGTCTGTTTTTGATTGCACTTGGCAAACGAAATGCAGTCTTCTACTACTATTTGTAAAGAACTTACTATATTTAATAATTTTGGATTATTTTTATTTAAAAAGAATGATTTTAAAGATTTTGTAATCGATAGTGCTTCGGAAAAATTGGAAATTTTATGTAAATCTTGATATTCGCCGATTTCACTCATATTTTCATCGATCTGATCTGCATCTTCGTTGTCTGACGAATCACTAACACTAAAAGAAACGGTTAATAATGTCTATTATTTCACACGTTGTATCTTCTGTATGCACTTTAATGTCGATTTCTGCTACTGTACTCTTCTAGAGTCTCTATTTTATTTCTGTCTACTTTTAATAATTTGGCTAAAGTAGCCAAATCTAAGTCCTCTTCTGGATCTTCAATGTTCACTATTTCGCCTGCAAAACCAGCTTTTTACGGAAACAGTTTTTTATAGTGTCATCCAATAAGTTACTATCCATTGAATTGATTGAAAAACATTCACGCTTTTTAAAAACAAAGTGCTGCTTTCGCAAGATTCCGATGACGCTACCAAATGTTTCAACGGTAAACTCCGATAACGAACCTTAAAACTTTTAATAATGCCCTGGTCAAGCGGCTGAATAACGGAAGTACAGTTAGCAGGGAAAAATATCAACTTTACGTTTTTTAACATAACATCCGGATGAGACGTTGCATTATCGAGAAACAACAGAATATTTCTATACTGCCTTTTCATTTTGCGGTCCAATTGATAAAGACACTCCATCATTATTTCTCTGGTCATCCACGATTTTTTATTTGCCTTCCAGATTACGTTAAAACTGTTAGGTTTTAATTCAACGAAACAACGGGGTTTGACGGATTTCTCAATCACAAGCGGCTTTTCACGATCATCTACAAAACATAACCGTTAAACGTTTCTTAGATATTTTTCCGCCTTTACAAGAGTCACCTTTTAAACATGTCGGTTCCACGTACCGAAAAAGGATACCTGAGAGTATCACGTGTTCGTAGCGGTGGAAGGGTTGACCGACCACCACCACGAACACCAGTAACGGTACTCGATCCCCATTGGTGGGGGGATTAGCTAGAGAATCACAATAAAAGAGCTCGGACGGACCAGGAAGATTCATTCGATATTCAACGTTCAACATTCAACATTCAACATTCGATATTCAACGTTCAACATTCAACATTCGATATTCAACATTCGATATTCAACATTCGATATTCAACATTCGATATTCAACATTCGATATTCAACGTTCAACATTCGATATTCAACGTTCAGCATTCAACATTCGATATTCAACATTGGACATCCGAGATTCGCTTCGACTTCCTGCGTGCTATTCCCAAGGCGCTAAAAACATATCGTTTTATTGGGAAGAGCACCAAAATATAGTCCAGTTTCATCGAGGTTCCAAACGTCTTCGAAAGAATAATTTTTAATAATTTCAGGTAACTTCCGGATCCGTGTAGAAACAGTTTCTCGATTAACTTCGGCCGTTTCGCCGCAAATAGCTTTAAACGAAATCGAATGACGACTACGAAACTTTTCGAGCCATCCGTTTGAAGCACGAACACCATCCAAACCTAATTCTTTTGCAACTTGTTTAGCTTTTTCCTGCAGGAGTGGTCCAGATGCAGGCGGATTATTTGTACGGACTCGGGAAACCCATTCATATGTAATTTGATCGATATTTGCACCATTTGTTTTTTGAGAACCGTCTCGCTAACTTTGGATTTTTATTTTCTTGCCACATTTTCCGCAAATCGATTTCTTGTTTTAAAATGTTGGCTACGGTACTTTTCGATATCTCAAAATATTCCGCTACTTTTCTAACGCCCCACTTTTTACTTTTATTAAAGTCGATCACTTCGGTTTTTTGGCCGATAGTCAGATCTTTTCGCGGAGCCATCTTAACAACGCGAGAAAAATTGAGCAACTAAACAAAAATACACTTTACCCGTATTTGTTGCAACAGTTGTTCAAACTAATCCTTTACATTTGTATTTATTTTTAACAATGACATGCCAATCAAGATTACTCCAAAGGAAACTTTTCTATTGTGAATAATAAGCCTTTTCGAGAAAAAATATTTTAACGTAAATTCTTAAAAAGTCTAAAATGTGTAAATGGTTTTTATTTTTATTTTCTGTTTAATTGTCCAAAATAAAAAGGTTTATGCATAATAAGGGGCCGCGTGTAACTGTCCACGTCCGAATTAGGGAGTGTCCAGAATCTAGAGGTATATTTTCTATATAATCTTATGCAAATGATTTGGGATACCTAAAATTGTCCATAATACGGGAGTGTCCACAGATAGAGGTTTCGCTGTATTAAGATTTTAGACATCGAAAAACATTATAACAAAAGATTCTTATCGGAAATGCTTCATATCAAAATTAATAAAACTGTCTGTAGCGAAAAAAGGGATTTAGAGGTAAATCTGGAAAATCTAATCTCTAAAATTATCTGGATCTCTAAGAATATAGGGTGATCTAAGTGTAACTAGAGTTAAAATTATAATTGTTAGATTGAATCCTATTAGGTCTTTAAAAGTATAGTATGGGTGAAATGGGATTTTATCAATGTTTCTATTAGACCCTAAGGGATTATTACATCCTGTTTGGTGTAGGAATAAAAGGTGGATAATAGCAAAGGCTACTAATATAAATGGTATTATAAAATGAAGGGCAAAGAATCGGGTAAGAGTAGCATTTCTTACTGCGAATCCTCCTCAGATTCATTGGACAATTGTAGTTCCTAAATATGGGATAGTTGAAATTAGGTTGGTGATTACAGTTGCTCCTCAAAATGATATTTGTCCTCATGGTAGAACATATCCTAGAAATGCGGTTCCTATAGTTATTAAAAGAATAATTACTCCGATTGTTCAGGTTTCTTTAAATATATAGAAAGAGTAATATAATCCTCGTCCTACATGAATAAATATACAAAGAAAAAATATTGATGCTCCATTGGCATGAATTGTTCGTATTAATCATCCGTAGTTGACATCTCGGCAAATGTGAATAATTCTTTTTTAATATTAATATTTATATAAATATTTAGGTAAATTTAATATTTATATAAAGTAATATTTAGGTAAATACCTATAAATACTATAACAAAATTTTAAATGATTTGCAATAAGTAATTATTTAAAATTTGTTTCAATTTTGCTTTTTATGTCACATTTTGAAGTTAACATTTTATTATTCTGATGTTTTGAATGTTTGTATTTACTTTGTAATTGTTAACTGATTTCCATCTTTTATAATTTTTACCGCTAAAGATAACTCTAATCAGAGTTGAAATATGTGGCATTTGTTAATTGTTCGAAGTTTGTATAATTGGCTTTCTACCGTAATTTTTAAAGAATTTATCTGATAGATATTTACAATGGAAACGATCGTTCGAACAAACGTTTCCATGGCAAATATCTGTCAGATAAATTTATCGGGAGATGGA
Organism: Rhagophthalmus giganteus; assembly: GCA_036326145.1. NCBI lineage: Eukaryota > Metazoa > Arthropoda > Insecta > Coleoptera > Rhagophthalmidae > Rhagophthalmus > Rhagophthalmus giganteus. The sequence goes on along the minus strand of JARFJA010000028.1, from coordinate 4,239 downwards.
AAGATCGATTGGAGACGATTTTTATGAAATCAACTCCATCACTATTTATATGCAACTAATAGTATTAATAGATAGAATGGCGCTGGTATTAAAGTATGTATTGCACATCTTTACAAAGTATATACTTTTCATTTCTTATCGTTTCATTTCATTAACATTTCACACAAACACAAGTGCCGTTAACCGTTGATCCTATTTTGTGCCATCTAACAATTAATAGTATAAATGAAAGTGTGAACTACTGCAATTATTATTTTTGTTTTGCGAGTGATCGCTAACAATAGAACGTTGAAAACATTTGGTAAACTAAACAGATATTAATTTAATACTATCTCTTAAATAGTTAAGTATTTGTAAACACGATTTCAAACAAAAAATTCCCCGCTTAATTTCCGATAATCGACTTGCCTCTGTTTATTGAAAATTTGATTGAAAAACATTTCGTTCGGAATTACCTACTGTTGAATACACGTCATCGTTCAAATACCCCGGCTCCAATTACTCACCCATCGATGCTAGATAATCAATCGCATACTTAACAATGCCCAACTGGTAATATAATGCAATCGAGTAGTAAAATAGATGGTAAATTTAATGTCAGCAATTATTAGAGAAAATATTTATGTAGTTCATATCGATCACTACATTATGTGGTAGGTATTTATTCTGTATCGATTTCTTTTTTCTTGTTTCCTTTAGAACTACATATGTACTTCCTTGCAACCTGCAATTTCCTAACAACTCGTGTAACTCTGATACGAAGCGACGTGTTATAACTAATAACTAATTTGTGTAAAGTTGCAGGTTAAGGAGAGTTGATATACCCAGCTAACAATTTTTAAATTTCGCGGCGGATTTCTATTGGTATCACATGAAAACATTTGCAGTCAGTAGCGGTGATAAATTAGGCGAAAGGAATTTTGAATTGTTTGAGTAACGAAATATTATACATGCTGTTGCATATATAAATAATTACGTCCAGTTTCACGTATTTTACCACTTTTGTTATTTTTGAACATGTTTACATTAAAATATTATTAGTTTAATTTAATCATTTACTGCACTACGTCACTGCCTTTGTTATTTAACTTGACATTGACGTTTATATACGAGTAGTACCAACAGAAATCCGCCGCGAAATTTAAAAATTGTTAGCTGGGATACCTACATACATATAAAAAAATAAGAGCTTTATTTCTAAATTTGTGATAATTCGAGATATTTACGATGTTTCATTGTGGTCAAGACGTATTGAATTGATGTCTAGAAATATATGTATTTATGTACATGGAGGACATTTATGTACCGAAACAACCCTTTACTAATTCATAACGACTTAATGTGAAACGAAATCTCCCTTGTAGGTAAATAGTACATTTATGTAAGTAAATTGAATAATGTTTATGATAAAATAACAAAACAACGTGTCGTCATATCATTGGTCGACGAAATGAAAGAACCAAATTGAAAGAAAATGATATTATGAAACCGTGTTAAATTTCAAACGCCCGGATTTTCGGCAACCCGGCTGACGTACGTGTACTTGGAACTGACAGACTGACTATTTCACTAAAATTTTGAATAACATAAAATTACTTGAAAACTTCCTAAAAATGTTACTGAATTTCGTAAAATAACAAATTACTTATTTTAAATCGTTCAATTTTAATTTTAGTTTTTTAATTTTAATCTCAAGTTGCGTTGTGTAATTGATAATGTTTTAAATAAAACTAGTCGAATAGCTAATAAATGAATGCCAGAAAATTTAAAACGGCTTTTAATTGTTGAAATTGAAAAAGTCACGTTTAAAAATTTTTTGCCTGGCTACACAGAACAGACTAAACCAAACGCACTTCTCGCACGAATGGAATGATTTAAGAGGCCCGTAATCGAATTTCCTCAAAACGAGCCCGTCTACAAATGAATGTATTAGTCTAAAACACGTATGAACGTTCTTATCTTAAGAGGGGGGCTCGATAAGCGAGAATCAACAGATGTCGCTATGGTAGATTCACTTCAGGAAACGATACTAAAAAACTATTAAATTTTATTAAAAAAAATTAATTGATAATAAATACTAATTCAATTACCTAGTTGCTCCTTATATTTTTATCATAAAAAAGTTAAAGGAAGAGTTTTGCTAAGTTGTACACATGCTTCCGAATACTTCAAATTATAAGATATTTAGTTACTATATGACTAAAATATTATAAGGAGCAACTAGAAGAAGGTTCAGTGATTATGTATACAAAAGTACAGGGTGTGATTGTTGCTAGAATTCGTAAACCGTTTTCCGAAAAATCGTCATTTTCAAGTATAAAGCTATCTTACAGATACCTACTTGATTTCGAAGAATTTGTCTAACAAAATTGTTCAACTATTATTGAATAGATGGTGCTGTAAAAATATTATAGATATATTTTTTTTAATTGCCGGCTGATTCGTGGACATTAATCTCCCGTTTGATAAATAAACATCAAACTGCATAGGTGGCATATTTCGTTGTGGAAATATTTATAGTCAACGTACCTATACCGAAAATGAATTCGTAATTCTTATACATATAAACTAAAACCAAAATTGAACTCCTGTATTTTCTTACACTCTAAATAGTGAAATTCCAACCATTTCTACAAATGCGTACGTGATTTATGTTGTATAAAAAGGTCTAATTTTAAAATTACAATTAAAAGTAAGTCCATTTATCATACCTACAATTTTATTTATTCAGAAATTTTCATTCAATAAAATATAGAATCTCATTCGGTTTGTTTTTCCATTAATAAACATAATTATTTTGTATTTCGACGTGTTGTTGTTTATGATTTCTGTGAATTACCGAGAAATGCTGAGAATGCGGCGGACGTTTCCCATAAATAAGTAGATATGTATACATACGTTATTCGCGATAGGTCCCAACGCGTCATCAATAAAACCTCGTATTTTTACAGTACTAATAGATTTTAGTTTATTTTGCCATGTCATATGTGTAATCATCGGTAGACATCGGAGTGCCACGTTCAAAATTTTAATCTGAATATTACAATTATACAATTTAGTAACTTTTGTGCATGGCTGCGTGCATTGGAACCTATCGTGAATAACGTATAGCTACATGTATTTGAGAACGAATCTGTAACTATTTAATTTTTAATGCAATTAATGGCATGCTATAATAATTATTATTCTGAAATATATACATAAGTCATTACATATGTGCATATATCAGTAATATTGGATTTTCTATTGTTACAATTTTTATTTTGTATTAATAATGGCACCTCTCTAACATCTTACACAAAAAATAAATTTTAAAAATCAATAATCATTATCATTGTGACTTTCTTGAAGAGAAATATCTTGAATTTTCCGCTCCCATAACTTGGTAACTTTTCTCGTTGCAAGTTAAATAATTTTTTAAGCTTGTTAACTTGCATTTCATTATTTTTGTGTCTCTCATCAAAACGTCCGTTCTTTATATTCTGTAACTTTATATCCTAGAATAAACAATTAAAACGCTAGCAAAGTTTACAACGTAAACATAATTAAATTAGATGCCAATGCATCAATGAAAAAGGGCACTCTGTGGAAACCATTTAGTACAAGAAAACAGGAATTAACATTTAAATAGCTGATGCCAAAATCGCGCCATCTTACGATTAAACCGTTTGATATTAATTAAAATAATTAGAAAAATACTACTGTGGCGTTACTAGCGGAAACATGGTAGAAGCTGATTTTTCCAGCCCCCTCTTAAGTCTTATCGTTCTTAAGCCCCTTGCACACGAGGCTTGTTTTCCTGATGGATGGCTTGCTTGGTGCTGAGCAGGCTACCGTGCCGGCTGCCGTGCTTGAAAATGACGTCACAGCAGGGTTCAGTGCAGGCTCCGCTGCTGGTTTTCGGTGATCGGTTCGGTGCTATTTTTTCAGCAGGCTTGCACGAGGAGAGCCAATCAGGACGCAGCATTTCAGTACACATGCGCAATGTCAGCAGAAATTCACGAGTCCAAAGGTCTGGTCCAAAGTCTACGCTTCTTTTTCTGGTCATTTCTTCGCTTTAACAAATCAATAATAGCAAAAGTAGTAACTGCTAATTGTCTGCGACGAATAAACATTAGTGCGTCATCCATCTTTGTTGATATGACGAGCAGTGCAAGCACGTCACCACGCAGGAGAGCCAGCGTCGTCTGATTCCGAGCCTGCTGCTTAGCACGCAAGGCAGCCAGCACAGCTGCCAGC
>JARFJA010000025.1:0-27645 GCA_036326145.1 Rhagophthalmus giganteus | reverse complement strand
GTTTTTTTTTTTTAAAATTTAAAAATTTAAAATACGAAAAATTTGGGGAAATTAAAAAGGAATTTCCGGGTTTAAAAAGGAAAAATTTTTTTTTTAAAATTAAAATTTTTTAAACCAAAAACCCAATTTTTTTTTTCCGGAAAAATTTGGAAAATTTTTTTTGGGAAAAATTTTTAAAAAAAAATTTTTTAAAATTTTTTTTTTGGTAATTTTTTTTTTTGGGAAAAATGGTTTTAAAAAAGGAAAAAAGGGGGGGAAAAAAAACCCCAAAAAAAGGAAAAATTTTTTTTTTTTTTTTTTAAAAAAAATTCCCTTTTAAAAATTTTTTTTGGAAAAAAAAAACCCTTTTAAAGGAGGAAAAATTTTTTAAAAAAAAAAATTTTTTTGGGGTTTTTTTGGGGGGGAAAGTTTTAATTTTTTTAAAAAAAACCCAATTTAAAAAAAAAGGGGGGAAAGGAAAAAAAGGGGGAAAAAGAAAATAACTTTTTTTTTTTTTTTTTAAAAAAAATTCCCAATTAAAAATTTTTTTCCGGAAAAATTTGGAAATTTTTTTGGGAAAAATTTTTAAAAAAAAATTTTTTTAAAATTTTTTTTTTGGTAATTTTTTTTTAATTTAAAAAACCAATTTTAAAAATAAAATTTGGAATTGGGGAAAAAAAAGGGGGGAAAAAAAATTTAAATTTTTTAAATTTCCGGGAAAAAATTTTTTAAACCAAAAATTTGGAAAAAATTTTTTTTTTAAAATTTAAAAGAAGTTTTCCCTAAAACCCCAAAAATTTTTAAAAATTAAAAATTTTTGGGAAACAAAATTTTTTCCTGGGGTTTTGGTTTTTTTTCCCTTAATTGAAAAAGCGGCCTTTAAAAAAAATTTGGAATTGGGGAAAAAATTTTTTAAAAAAAAGAAATTTTAACTTTTTTTCCGGGAAAAAATTTTTCAAATTAAAAAATTTTAAAAATTTTTTTTTAAAATTTAAAAGAAGTTTTCCCTAAAACCCCAAAAATTTTTTAAAAACCAAAAATTTGGGGAAAAAATTTTTTTTTTGGGTTTAAATTTTTCCCAACCAAAAAAATTTTATTGAAAAAAATTTGGTTTGGGGAAAATAAATTTTTTTAAGAAATTTTAACTTTTTTTCCGGGAAAAAATTTTTTAAACCAAAAAGGGAATTAAAGGGTTTTTTTTAAAATTTAAAAGAAGTTTTCCCTAAAACCCCAAAAATTTTTTAAAAACCAAAATTTTTTGGGAAAAAAAATTTTTTTGGGGTTTTAAATTTAAATTTTTTTTTAAAAAAAAAAAAAGGTTTAAAATTTTGGGAAAGAATTTTGGAAAAAGGGCAAAAATTTTAATTTTTTTCCCAAAAATTTTTCAAATTTTAAAAAACCCAAAAATTTTTTTTTTGGGTTAAAAAAAAGGGGCCCCCCCCAAAAAAAAAATTTTTTAAAAATTTTAAAAATTTAGAAAAAAATTTTTCCGGGAAAAGTTGGTTTAATTTTTTTTTAAAAAAAAAAAAAGGTTTAAAATTTTGGGAAAGAATTTTGGAAAAAAAATTTTTAAATTTTTTTTTAAAATTTTTCAAATTTTAAAAAACCCAAAAATTTTTTTTTTTTTTTTGGGGGGGGCCCCCCCCAAAAAAAAATTTTTAAAAAAAAATTTTTTAAAAAAAAATTTTTTCCGGGAAAAGTTGGTTTAATTTTTTTTTAAAAAAAAAAAAAGGTTTAAAATTTTGGGAAAGAATTTTGGAAAAAGGGCAAAAATTTTAATTTTTTTCCCAAAAATTTTTAAATTTTAAAAATTTAAAACCGGTTTTTTTGGAAAATTTTTGAATTAAAAAAAAATTTAAGGAAATTTGGGTTTAAAAATTTTTAAATTTGGAAAAAAAAAAGGGGCCCCAAAAAGGTTTAAATTTTTTTAACCCAAAAAAAAAATTAAAAAACCAATTTAGGTTTGGGGAGTTTTAAAAAAACCCTTTAAATTTTAAACTTTTTCCCTTTTAAAAATTTTTTTCAAAAAAAAACCCTTTTTTTGGAAAATTTTTTAAAAAAAGGAAAAATTTTAAGGCAATTTCCGGCCTTTAAAAAATTTTTAAATTTGGAAAAAAAAAAGGGGCCCCAAAAAGGTTTAAATTTTTTTAACCCAAAAAAAAAATTAAAAAACCAATTTAGGTTTGGGGAGTTTTAAAAAAACCCTTTAATATTTAAACTTTTCCCTTTTAAAAATTTTTAAATCTTTAAAAATTTAAAGGGAAAATTTTTTTTGGGGGAAAAAAAAAATTTGGGGCCCGGGAATTAAAAAATTTTTCAAATTTTAAAATTTTTAAAAAAAGGGGCCCCAAAAAGGTTTAAATTTTTTTAACCCAAAAAAAAAATTAAAAAACCAATTTAGGTTTGGGGAGTTTTAAAAAAAAAGGGGGTTTTTTAAATTTTTTTTAAAAAAATTTTTAAATTTTAAAAATTTGGGTTAAAATTTTTTTTGGGGGAAAAAAAAGCAAAACCCTAAAGGGGAAAAGGGAAAAAAAATTTTAAAAATTTAGAAAAAAATTTTTTGGGGAAAAAAAATTTTTTAACCCAAAAAGGGGTTCCAACCTTTAGAAAAAAATTTTTGGTTTGGGGGTTTTAAAAAAAGGGGAAAAGGTTTTTAAATTTTTTTTAAAAAAATTTTTAAATCTTTAAAATTTAAAGGGAAAATTTTTTTTGGGGGAAAAAAACCCCTTTTTTAAAATTTTTAAAAATTAAAATTTTTTTAAAAATTTTTTTGGGGGTTTAAAATTTTTTTTCCCTTAATTGAAAAAGCGGCCTTTAAAAAAAATTTGGAATTGGGGAAAAAATTTTTTTAAAAATTTAAATTTTTAATTTCCCAAAATTAAATTTTTTAAAAAAAACCCTTTTAAAAATTTTTTTTTGGAAAAAAACCAAAAATTTTTCCCCTTTGGGCAATTAAAATTTTTAAAAAAAATTTTTTGGGGTTTTTTTGGGGGGGGTTTTTTTAAACCCTTTTTTTGGGAAAAAGGAACCCTTTTAAAAAAAAAAAAAAAATAAACCGGGGAAAAAAAGGAAAAATTTTTTTTTAAAATTAAAATTTTTTTAAATTGAAAAACCCAATTTTTTTTTTCTGGAAAAAAAGGGAAAATTTTTTTTTGGGAAAAATTTTTTAAAAAAAATTTTTTAAAATTTTTTTTTTGGTAATTTTTTTTTAATTTAAAAAACCAATTTTAAAAATAAAATTTGGAATTGGGGAAAAAAAAGGGGGGAAAAAAAATTTAAATTTTTAATTTCCCAAAATTAAATTTTTTAAAAAAAAAGGGAATTAAAGGGTTTTTTTTAAAATTTAAAAGAAGTTTTCCCTAAAACCCCAAAAATTTTTAAAAATTAAAATTTTTGGGGAAACAAAATTTTTTCCTGGGGTTTTGGTTTTTTTCCCAACCAAAAAAATTTTATTGAAAAAAATTTGGTTTGGGGAAAATAAATTTAAAAAAAAAAAAAATTTTTTTTCTTTCCCAAAAAATTTTTTTTCCCGAAAAACCCAAAAAGTTTTTTTTTAAAATTTAAAAAAATTTGAAAAGTTAACCCAAAAAATTTTTAAAAACCAAAAATTTGGGAAAAAAAATTTTTTTGGGGTTTTAAATTTAAATTTTTTTTTTAAAAAAAAACCCAAAAAAAACCCTTTTTTTGGGGAAAAAATTTTGGAATTTGGGGAAAAAGGTTTATTTTTTTTTCCCGATTAAAAATTTTTTTTAAAAACCCCAAAAAGTTTTTTTTTAAAATTTAAAAAAATTTGAAAAGTTAACCGGGAAAAATTTTTAAAAACCAAAAATTTGGGGAAAAAATTTTTTTTTTGGGTTTAAATTTTTTTAAACCAAAAAAATTTTATTGAAAAAAATTTGGTTTGGGGAAAATAAATTTAAAAAATTTTAAGAAATTTTAACTTTTAAATTTCCCAAAATTAAATTTTTTAAAAAAAACCCTTTTAAAAATTTTTTTTCCGGAAAAAATTTGGAAATTTTTTTTGGGAAAAATTTTTTAAAAAAAATTTTATTCCCTTTTTTTGGGGGTTTAAAATTTTTTTTTTTTGGGAAAAATGGTTTTAAAAAAGGAAAAAAGGGGGGGAAAAAAAAAAAAAAGGAAAAATTTTTTTTTAAAATTAAAATTTTTTTAAACCAAAAACCCAATTTTTTTTTTCTGGAAAAAAAGGGAAAATTTTTTTTGGGAAAAATTTTTTAAAAAAAATTTTTTAAAATTTTTTTTTTGGTAATTTTTTTTTTGGGAAAAAGGAACCCTTTTAAAAAAAAAAAAAAAATAAACCGCCCAAAAAAGGAAAAATTTTTTTTTAAAATTAAAATTTTTTTAAATTGAAAAACCCCAAAAAAATTTTTTTTTCCGGAAAAAACCAAAAATTTTTCCCCTTTGGGCAATTAAAATTTTTAAAAAAAATTTTAAAAACCCCTTTTTTTGGGGGTTTAAAATTTTTTTTTAATTTAAAAAAACCCAATTTTTAAAATAAAATTTGGAATTGGGGAAAAAAAACCCCTTTTTTTTTTAAATTTTTTAAAAAAATTTTTTTTTGAAAAACCCAATTTTTTTTTTCCGGAAAAAAACCAAAAATTTTTCCCCTTTGGGCAATTAAAATTTTTAAAAAAAATTTTATTCCCTTTTTTTGGGGGTTTAAAATTTTTTTTTAATTTAAAAAACCAATTTTAAAAATAAAATTTGGAATTGGGGAAAAAAAAGGGGGTTTTTTTTTTAAATTTTAAAAAATTTTTTTTAAATTGAAAAATTCCCAATTAAAAATTTTTTTCCGGAAAAATTTAAAAAGTTTTTAAATTTTTTTTTTAAAAAAAAATTTTTTAAAATTTTTTTTTTGGTAATTTTTTTTTTGGGAAAAATGGTTTTAAAAAAGGAAAAAAGGGGGGGAAAAAAAACCCCTTTTTTTTTTTTTTTAAAATTAAAATTTTTTAAATTGAAAAATTCCCAATTAAAAATTTTTTTCCGGAAAAATTTAAAAAGTTTTTAAATTTGGGGGTTTTTTTAAAAAAAAATTTTTTAAAATTTTTTTTTTGGTAATTTTTTTTTTGGGAAAAAGGAACCCTTTTAAAATAAAAAAAAAAAATAAACCGGGGGAAAAAAAGGAAAAATTTTAAACCCCAAAAAAATTTTTTCAAATTAAAAAATTTTTTAAAAGTTTTTTTTTAAAAAATGGGTTTAATTTTAAGGCCCCGGGGAAAAACCCAAATTAAAAAATTTTAGGGGGTTTTTTTTTGGAAAAAAATTTTTCCCTTTTTAACCAAAAAACCCAAAAAAAAAAGGGGGGGTTTAAAAAAATTTTCCGGGTTTAAAAAAAAATTTTTTAACCTTTTTAAATTTTTTAAAAAAAATTTTTTAAAAGTTTTTTTTAAAAAAAAAAACCCTTTTAAAGGGGAAAAATTTTTTAAAAAAAAAAATTTTTTTGGGGTTTTTTTGGGGGGGAAAGTTTTAATTTAAAAAAAAACCCAATTTAAAAAAAAAGGGGAATTAAATTAAAATTTTTAAATTAAAAAAAAAATTCAAAAAATTTTTTTAAAATTTTTCAAATCCGGAAAAATTTAAAGTAAACCCCTTTTTTTAAAAAAAATGGAACCAAATTTTCCCAAAAAAAACCCCCAAAAAAAAAAAGGTTTTTTTAAAAAAAAACCGGGCTTTTAAGGTTTTTTTTAAAAAATCCGGAAAATTTCCCTTAAAAAAGGGGGGCCAAAAAAGGAAAAGGGGTTTTAAGGAAAAATTTTTAAAAAATTCAAAAAATTTTTTTAAAATTTTTCAAATCCGGAAAAATTTTAAAGTAAACCCCTTTTTTTGGAAAAAAATTTTAAGGTTTTCCCAAAAAAAACCAAAAAATTTGTAAAAGGTTTTTTCCAAAAAAAGGGGGGTTTTTTTTAAAAAAAAAATTAAAATTTTAAAAAAAGGGGGAAAAAAGGAAAAAATTTTTAAAAAAAAAAAAAATTTCCCTTTTAAAATTTTTAAAATTCCAAAATTTTAAAATTAAACCCCTTTTTTGGAAAAATTTTAAAATTTTCCCCTTTAAAATTTTTCAAAAAAAAAAATTTTTTAAATTTTTTTAAAAAGGGCCCCGGGTTTTGGTTTAAATTTTTAAAATCCGGAAAATTTCCCTTAAAAAAAGGCCAAAATTAAAAAAGGGGTTTTAAATTTAAAACAAAAACTTTAAAAATTTCCCAATTAAAATTTTTTCCCAAAAATTTTAAAAATTTCCTTTTTTAAAAAAAAACCCTTTTTACCCCGTTAAAATTTTAAACCTTTAAAAAAACCCTTAATTTAAATTTTTTTTAAAAAAAATTTGCCGGGGTTTTTTTTAACTTTTTAAAATTCGAAAAAAGGAAAATTTTAAAGGAAAGGGGGAATTAAATTAAAATTTTTAAATTAAAAAAAATTTTTTAAAAAAATTTCCCTTTTAAAATTTTAAAATTCCAAAATTTTAAAAATTTCCTTTTTTAAAAAAAATTTGACCTTTTTTTCCCCTTTAAAATTTTTAAACCTTTAAAAAAAAATTTTTTAAATTTTTCCCTTAAAAAAACCCGGGTTTTTAAAGAAATTTTAAAAAAAATTAAAATTTTTAAAAAAGGGGGAAAAAAGGAAAAAATTTAAAATTTTTAAAAAATTCAAAAAATTTTTTTTTTTAAAACCGGAAAAAAAAAATTTTTTTTTTGGAAAAATTTTAAAATTTTCCCCTTTAAAAAAACCAAAAAAAAATTTTTTTTTAAAAAAAAAAGGGCCCCGGGTTTTGGTTTAAATTTTTAAAATCCGGAAAATTTCCCTTAAAAAAAGGGGCCAAAAAAGGAAAAGGGGTTTTAAGGAAAAATTTTAAAAATAAAAAAACCCCTTTAAAATTTTTAAAACCGGAAAATTTTAAAAAATTTCCCTTTTTTAAAAAAAAACCCTTTTTACCCCGTTAAAATTTTTAAAAAAAATTCCCTAATTTTAAAAATTTTTTTAAAAAAATTTTTTTGGAAATTTTTCCGGAAAAATTTTTTAAAAAAATTTAAAATTTGGGGAAAAAAAAGGAATTTTTTAAAAATTTAAAAATTTTAAAGGAAAATTTGGGATTTAAAATTTTTAAAAAAAATTTTAAAAATTTCCTTTTTTAAAAAAAAACCCTTTTTACCCCGTTAAAATTTTTAAAAAAAATTCCCTTAATTTTAAAAATTTTTTTAAAAAAATTTTTTTGGAAATTTTTAAAAAAAAAAATTTAAATTTTAAAAGGGGGGAAAAAAAAAACCCCGGAAAAAATTTAAAAATTTTCTTTTTAAAAAATTTTTAAATTTTTAAAAACCGGGGGAAAAATTTTCCTTTTTAAAAAAAAAAACTTTTTGGGGAAAAATTTTTCCAAATTTGAAAAAAAAAAGGGGCCTTTTTAAAAATGGGCCTTTAATTTTTTTTTAACCAAAAAACCCAAAAAAAAAAGGGGGGGTTTAAAAAAATTTTCCGGGTTTAAAATTTAAAAAATTTTTAAATTATTTGGGTTAAATTTTTTAAAAAGGGGTTTTTTAAAAATTTTTTTTTAAAAAAAAGGTTTTTGGCCCTTTCCGGGAAAAATTTTTAAATTAAAAAAATTTTTTAAAGGGGTTTTTTGGAAAAAAATTTTTCCCTTTTTAACCAAAAAACCCAAAAATTCCAAAAAGGGGGGGTTTAAAAAAATTTTCCGGGTTTAAAAAAAAATTTTTTAACCTTTTTAAATTTTTTTAAAAAAAAATTTTTTTTTTTAAAATTTCCAAAATTTTAACCCCTTTTTTTAAAATTTTTAAAAAAAATTTTATTTCCCTTTTTTTTTTGGTAATTTTTTTTTTGGGAAAAAGGAACCCTTTTAAAAAAAAAAAAAAAATAAACCGGGTTTAAAAGAAAATAACTTTTTAAATTTTGGGAAAATTTTTTAAATTAAAAATTCCTTTTTAAAAATTTTTTTTGGAAAAAAAAAACCCTTTTAAAGGGGAAAAAAAATTAAAAAAATTTTTTTAAAGGGGTTTTTTGGAAAAGGGGTTTAAGGTTTTAAACCCTTTTTAACCAAAAAACCCAAAAAAAAAAGGGGGGGAAAAAATTTTTTTTAAAAAATTTTTTTTTTAAAATTTCCAAAAAGGGGAATTTTAAAAAAAAAAAAAATTTTTTTTTCCCCGAAAAATTTTTTTTAAAAACCCTTTTTTTTTTTTTTTCCCCGTTTTTTTTTAAAAAAAAGGGGAAAAAAAAATTTTAAAAAGGGGAAAAAAAAGGGGGGGAAAAATTTAAAATTTTCCCTTTTTTTTTTTTTTAAAAAAAAATTTTTTAAAAAAATTTTTTAAAAAAAAAAAAATTTTTTAATTTTAAAAAAAAAAAAAAAATTTTTTTTTTTAAAAAAAAAACCCTGTTTTCCCTTTTTTTGGAAAAAAGGGAAAATTTTAAAAGGGGGAGGAAAAATGGAACTTTTAAAAAAAAAATTTTTAAAGGAAAATTTGGGATTTAAAATTTTTAAAAAAAATTTTAAAAATTTCCTTTTTTAAAAAAAATTTGACCTTTTTTTCCCCTTTAAAATTTTCAAAAAAAAAAATTTTTTAAATTTTTTTAAAAAAACCCGGGTTTTTAAAGAAATTTTTAAAAAAATTAAAATTTTAAAAAAAGGGGAAAAAAAGGAAAAAATTTTTAAAAAAAATTTTTTTAAAAAAATTTCCCTTTTAAAATTTTTAAAATTCCAAAATTTTAAAATTAAACCCCTTTTTTGGAAAAATTTTAAAATTTTCCCCTTTAAAAAAACCAAAAAAAAATTTTTTTTTAAAAAAAGGGCCCCGGGTTTTGGTTTAAATTTTTAAAATTCGAAAAAAGGAAAATTTTAAAGGAAAGGGGGAATTAAATTAAAATTTTTAAATTAAAAAAAATTTTTTTAAAAAAATTTCCCTTTTAAAATTTTAAAACCGGAAAAAAATTAAACCCCTTTTTTGGAAAAATTTTAAAATTTTCCCCTTTAAAAAAACCAAAAAAAAATTTTTTTTTAAAAAAAGGGCCCCGGGTTTTGGTTTAAATTTTTAAAATCCGGAAAATTTCCCTTAAAAAAGGGGGGCCAAAAAAGGAAAAGGGGTTTTAAGGAAAATTTTTTTTAAAAAAAAAATTTCCCTTTTAAAATTTTAAAAAAATTTTTTAAAAATTTTTTTTTAAAAAAAGGAAAAATTTTCCCTTTCCCAAAAATTTTTCCCAAATTAAAAAATTTTAGGGGGTTTTTTGGAAAAAAATTTTTCCCTTTCTTTTAAAAAAAGGGTTTTAAAAACCTAAAAGGTTTGGAAAAAAAAAGGTTTCCGGGTTTAAAAAAAAAATTTTTTAACCTTTTTAAATTTTTTTAAAAAAAATTTTAGTTAAAAATTTTTTTTTAAAAAAATGGGTTTAATTTTAAGGCCCCGGGGAAAAACCCAAATTAAAAAATTTTAGGGGGTTTTTTGGAAAAAAATTTTTCCCTTTTTTAACCAAAAAACCCAAAAAAAAAAGGGGGGGTTTAAAAAAATTTTCCGGGTTTAAAATTTAAAAAATTTTTAAATTATTTGGGTTAAATTTTTTCCAAAACCCCCTTTTTTAAAAATTTTTTTTTAAAAAAAGGAAAAATTTTCCCTTTCCCAAAAATTTTTAAATTAAAAAAATTTTTTAAAGGGGTTTTTTGGAAAAGGGGTTTAAGGTTTTAAACCCTTTTTTAAAATTTAAAAATTTAAAATACGAAAAATTTGGGGAAATTAAAAAGGAATTTCCGGGTTTAAAAAAAAATTTTATTTGGGGCGTTTTTTTTTAAAACCGGGGTTTTTGAAAAATTTTCCCAAAAAAAGGGTTTAAATTTTGGGGGGAAAAAAATTTTAAAAAAAATTCCCTTAATTTTAAAAATTTTTTTAAAAAAATTTTTTTGGAAATTTTTAAAAAAATTTAAAAATTTTTAGGGGGGGAATTAAATTAAAAAGGGCCCAAAAAATTTAAAAATTTTAAATCTTAAATTTCCGGCCTTTAAAATTTTTAAAATTCCCCAAAAAAAAAAGGTTTTCCTTTTTAAAAAAAAAACTTTTTGGGGAAAAATTTTTCCAAATTTGAAAAAAATTTTTTAAAAGGGGTTTTTTAAAAAAATTTGGGGTTTAAGGTTTTAAACCCTTTTTAAAATTTAAAAATTTAAAATACGAAAAATTTGGGGAAATTAAAAAGGAATTTCCGGGTTTAAAAAAAAATTTTTTAATTATTTGGGTTAAATTTTTTCCAAAACCCCCTTTTTTAAAAATTTTTTTTTAAAAAAATGGGTTTAATTTTAAGGCCCCGGGGAAAAACCCAAATTAAAAAATTTTAGGGGGTTTTTTGGAAAAAAATTTTTCCCTTTTTAACCAAAAAACCCAAAAAAAAAAGGGGGGGTTTAAAAAAATTTTCCGGGTTTAAAATTTAAAAAATTTTTTAACCTTTTTAAATTTTTTCCAAAACCCCCTTTTTTAAAAATTTTTTTTTAAAAAAAAGGTTTTTGGCCCTTTCCGGGAAAAATTTTCCAAATTTGAAAAAAATTTTTAAAAGGGGGAAATTTTAAAAATGGGCCTTTAATTTTTTTTTAAAAAAATTTAAAAATTTAAAATACCAAAAATTTGGGGAAATTAAAAAGGAATTTCCGGGTTTAAAAAGGAAAAATTTTATTTGGGGCGTTTTTTTTAAAAAGGGGGAAAAAAAAAGGTTTTTTTTAAAAAAAAAGGTTTTTGGCCCTTTCGGGAAAAATTTTAAATTTAAAAATTCCCTTTTAAAAGGGGGTTTTTTAAAAAAACCCCGTTTTTTTTTTTAAAATTTAAAAATTTAAAATACGAAAAATTTGGGGAAATTAAAAAGGAATTTCCGGGTTTAAAAAAAAATTTTATTTTAAAAAATTTTTAAATTTTTAAAAAAAATTTTTAAAAATTTTTTTTTAAAAAAAGGGTTTAAATTTTGGGGGGAAAAAAATTTTAAACCTTTAAAAAAACCCTTAATTTAAATTTTTTTTAAAAAAAATTTGCCGGGGTTTTTTTTAACTTTTTAAAATTCGAAAAAAGGAAAATTTTAAAGGAAAGGGGGAATTAAATTAAAATTTTTTAATTAAAAAAAATTTTAAATCTTAAATTTCCGGCCTTTAAAATTTTAAAATTCCAAAATTTTAAAATTAAACCCCTTTTTTAAAAAAAATTTGACCTTTTTTTCCCCTTTAAAATTTTAAACCAAAAAAATTTTTAATTTTTTTTTAAAAAAAGGGCCCCGGGTTTTGGTTTTAAATTTTTTAAAATCCGGAAAATTTCCCTTAAAAAAGGGGGGCCAAAAAAGGAAAAGGGGTTTTAAGGAAAAAAAAAAAAAAATTTCCCTTTTAAAATTTTAAAATTCCAAAATTTTAAAAATTTCTTTTTTAAAAAAAATGTTGACCGTAAGCTTTTGAGCCCTAACGTTGAGGACAAGTCGAGCACTATTAGAAAATACGTAATTTAGGTATTGGGGAGCAATAAATAAGGAACTGCCGGCGTTTAAGTAGTTTATAACTTTTTCTTAATCTCGATAAAATGACGTCATCTTATACGCATAGAACAGGTCCGGAATTAGTTGAAAAGTAGTTTTCCGGATTAAAAATGCAAGAAATGACTATCTAAGTGCATTTCCGGCGATTAAAATTTTTTCAAATCTCGAAAAATTCCCTTAGTATAACACGTCTTCTTTTTCTGGAAAAATGTTGACCGTAAGCTTTTGAGCCCTAACGTTGAGGACAAGTCGAGCACTATTAGAAAATACGTAATTTAGGTATTGGGGAGCAATAAATAAGGAACTGCCGGCGTTTAAGTAGTTTATAACTTTTTCTTAATCTCGATAAAATGACGTCATCTTATACGCATAGAACAGGTCCGGAATTAGTTGAAAAGTAGTTTTCCGAGATTAAAAATGCAAGAAATGACTATCTAAGTGCATTTCCGGCGATTAAAATTTTTTTTCAAATCTCGAAAAATTCCCTTAGTATAACACGTCTTCTTTTTTCTGGAAAAATGTTGACCGTAAGCTTTTGAGCCCTAACGTTGAGGACAAGTCGAGCACTATTAGAAAATACGTAATTTAGGTATTGGGGAGCAATAAATAAGGAACTGCCGGCGTTTAAGTAGTTTATAACTTTTTCTTAATCTCGATAAAATGACGTCATCTTATACGCATAGAACAGGTCCGGAATTAGTTGAAAAGTAGTTTTCCGAGATTAAAAATGCAAGAAAGGCTATCTAAGTGCATTTCCGGCGATTAAAATTTTTTCAAATCTCGAAAAATTTCCCTTAGTATAACACGTCTTCTTTTTCTGGAAAAATGTTGACCGTAAGCTTTTGAGCCCTAACGTTGAGGACAAGTCGAGCACTATTAGAAAATACGTAATTTAGGTATTGGGGAGCAATAAATAAGGAACTGCCGGCGTTTAAGTAGTTTATAACTTTTTCTTAATCTCGATAAAATGACGTCATCTTATACGCATAGAACAGGTCCGGAATTAGTTGAAAAGTAGTTTTCTGAGATTAAAAAGCAAGAAATGACTATCTAAGTGCATTTCCGGCGATTAAAATTTTTTTTCAAATCTCGAAAAATTCCCTTAGTATAACACGTCTTCTTTTTTCTGGAAAAATGTTGACCGTAAGCTTTTGAGCCCTAACGTTGAGGACAAGTCGAGCACTATTAGAAAATACGTAATTTAGGTATTGGGGAGCAATAAATAAGGAACTGCCGGCGTTTAAGTAGTTTATAACTTTTTCTTAATCTCGATAAAATGACGTCATCTTATACGCATAGAACAGGTCCGGAATTAGTTGAAAAGTAGTTTTCCGAGATTAAAAAGCAAGAAATTACTATCTAAGTGCATTTCCGGCGATTAAAATTTTTTTTCAAATCTCGAAAAATTCCCTTAGTATAACACGTCTTCTTTTTTCTGGAAAAATGTTGACCGTAAGCTTTTGAGCCCTAACGTTGAGGACAAGTCGAGCACTATTAGAAAATACGTAATTTAGGTATTGGGGAGCAATAAATAAGGAACTGCCGGCGTTTAAGTAGTTTATAACTTTTTCTTAATCTCGATAAAATGACGTCATCTTATACGCATAGAACAGGTCCGGAATTAGTTGAAAAGTAGTTTTCCGAGATTAAAAATGCAAGAAATGACTATCTAAGTGCATTTCCGACGATTAAAATTTTTTTTCAAATCTCGAAAATTTCCCTTAGTATAACACGTCTTCTTTTTTCTGGAAAAATGTTGACCGTAAGCTTTTGAGCCCTAACGTTGAGGACAAGTCGAGCACTATTAGAAAATACGTAATTTAGGTATTGGGGAGCAATAAATAAGGAACTGCCGGCGTTTAAGTAGTTTATAACTTTTTCTTAATCTCGATAAAATGACGTCATCTTATACGCATAGAACAGGTCCGGAATTAGTTGAAAAGTAGTTTTCCGAGATTAAAAATGCAAGAAATGACTATCTAAGTGCATTTCCGGCGATTAAAATTTTTTTTCAAATCTCGAAAAATTCCCTTAGTATAACACGTCTTCTTTTTTCTGGAAAAATGTTGACCGTAAGCTTTTGAGCCCTAACGTTGAGGACAAGTCGAGCACTATTAGAAAATACGTAATTTAGGTATTGGGGAGCAATAAATAAGGAACTGCCGGCGTTTAAGTAGTTTATAACTTTTTCTTAATCTCGATAAAATGACGTCATCTTATACGCATAGAACAGGTCCGGAATTAGTTGAAAAGTAGTTTTCCGAGATTAAAATGCAAGAAATGGCTATCTAAGTGCATTTCCGGCGATTAAAATTTTTTTCAAATCTCGAAAAATTTCCCTTAGTATAACACGTCTTCTTTTTCTGGAAAAATGTTGACCGTAAGCTTTTGAGCCCTAACGTTGAGGACAAGTCGAGCACTATTAGAAAATACGTAATTTAGGTATTGGGGAGCAATAAATAAGGAACTGCCGGCGTTTAAGTAGTTTATAACTTTTTCTTAATCTCGATAAAATGACGTCATCTTATACGCATAGAACAGGTCCGGAATTAGTTGAAAAGTAGTTTTCGAGATTAAAAAGCAAGAAATGACTATCTAAGTGCATTTCCGGCGATTAAAATTTTTTTTCAAATCTCGAAAAATTCCCTTAGTATAACACGTCTTCTTTTTTCTGGAAAAATGTTGACCGTAAGCTTTTGAGCCCTAACGTTGAGGACAAGTCGAGCACTATTAGAAAATACGTAATTTAGGTATTGGGGAGCAATAAATAAGGAACTGCCGGCGTTTAAGTAGTTTATAACTTTTTCTTAATCTCGATAAAATGACGTCATCTTATACGCATAGAACAGGTCCGGAATTAGTTGAAAAGTAGTTTTCGAGATTAAAAAGCAAGAAATGACTATCTAAGTGCATTTCCGGCGATTAAAATTTTTTTTCAAATCTCGAAAAATTCCCTTAGTATAACACGTCTTCTTTTTTCTGGAAAAATGTTGACCGTAAGCTTTTGAGCCCTAACGTTGAGGACAAGTCGAGCACTATTAGAAAATACGTAATTTAGGTATTGGGGAGCAATAAATAAGGAACTGCCGGCGTTTAAGTAGTTTATAACTTTTCTTAATCTCGATAAAATGACGTCATCTTATACGCATAGAACAGGTCCGGAATTAGTTGAAAAGTAGTTTTCCGCGATTAAAAATGCAAGAAATGACTATCTAAGTGCATTTCCGGCGATTAAAATTTTTTTCAAATCTCGAAAAATTCCCTTAGTATAACACGTCTTCTTTTTCTGGAAAAATGTTGACCGTAAGCTTTTGAGCCCTAACGTTGAGGACAAGTCGAGCACTATTAGAAAATACGTAATTTAGGTATTGGGGAGCAATAAATAAGGAACTGCCGGCGTTTAAGTAGTTTATAACTTTTCTTAATCTCGATAAAATGACGTCATCTTATACGCATAGAACAGGTCCGGAATTAGTTGAAAAGTAGTTTTCCGAGATTAAAAATGCAAGAAATGACTATCTAAGTGCATTTCCGGCGATTAAAATTTTTTTTCAAATCTCGAAAAATTCCCTCAGTATAACACGTCTTCTTTTTCTGGAAAAATGTTGACCGTAAGCTTTTGAGCCCTAACGTTGAGGACAAGTCGAGCACTATTAGAAAATACGTAATTTAGGTATTGGGGAGCAATAAATAAGGAACTGCCGGCGTTTAAGTAGTTTATAACTTTTTCTTAATCTCGATAAAATGACGTCATCTTATACGCATAGAACAGGTCCGGAATTAGTTGAAAAGTAGTTTTCCGAGATTAAAAATGCAAGGCTATCTAAGTGCATTTCCGGCGATTAAAATTTTTTCAAATCTCGAAAATTTCCCTTAGTATAACACGTCTTCTTTTTCTGGAAAAATGTTGACCGTAAGCTTTTGAGCCCTAACGTTGAGGACAAGTCGAGCACTATTAGAAAATACGTAATTTAGGTATTGGGGAGCAATAAATAAGGAACTGCCGGCGTTTAAGTAGTTTATAACTTTTCTTAATCTCGATAAAATGACGTCATCTTATACGCATAGAACAGGTCCGGAATTAGTTGAAAAGTAGTTTTCGAGATTAAAAAGCAAGAAATGACTATCTAAGTGCATTTCCGGCGATTAAAATTTTTTTCAAATCTCGAAAAATTCCCTTAGTATAACACGTCTTCTTTTTCTGGAAAAATGTTGACCGTAAGCTTTTGAGCCCTAACGTTGAGGACAAGTCGAGCACTATTAGAAAATACGTAATTTAGGTATTGGGGAGCAATAAATAAGGAACTGCCGGCGTTTAAGTAGTTTATAACTTTTTCTTAATCTCGATAAAATGACGTCATCTTATACGCATAGAACAGGTCCGGAATTAGTTGAAAAGTAGTTTTCCGAGATTAAAAAGCAAGAAATTACTATCTAAGTGCATTTCCGGCGATTAAAATTTTTTTTCAAATCTCGAAAAATTCCCTTAGTATAACACGTCTTCTTTTTTCTGGAAAAATGTTGACCGTAAGCTTTTGAGCCCTAACGTTGAGGACAAGTCGAGCACTATTAGAAAATACGTAATTTAGGTATTGGGGAGCAATAAATAAGGAACTGCCGGCGTTTAAGTAGTTTATAACTTTTTTCTTAATCTCGATAAAATGACGTCATCTTATACGCATAGAACAGGTCCGGAATTAGTTGAAAAGTAGTTTTCCGCGATTAAAAATGCAAGAAATGACTATCTAAGTGCATTTCCGGCGATTAAAATTTTTTTTCAAATCTCGAAAAATTCCCTTAGTATAACACGTCTTCTTTTTTCTGGAAAAATGTTGACCGTAAGCTTTTGAGCCCTAACGTTGAGGACAAGTCGAGCACTATTAGAAAATACGTAATTTAGGTATTGGGGAGCAATAAATAAGGAACTGCCGGCGTTTAAGTAGTTTATAACTTTTTCTTAATCTCGATAAAATGACGTCATCTTATACGCATAGAACAGGTCCGGAATTAGTTGAAAAGTAGTTTTCCGAGATTAAAAATGCAAGAAATGACTATCTAAGTGCATTTCCGGACGATTAAAATTTTTTCAAATCTCGAAAAATTCCCTTAGTATAACACGTCTTCTTTTTCTGGAAAAATGTTGACCGTAAGCTTTTGAGCCCTAACGTTGAGGACAAGTCGAGCACTATTAGAAAATACGTAATTTAGGTATTGGGGAGCAATAAATAAGGAACTGCCGGCGTTTAAGTAGTTTATAACTTTTTCTTAATCTCGATAAAATGACGTCATCTTATACGCATAGAACAGGTCCGGAATTAGTTGAAAAGTAGTTTTCCGAGATTAAAAATGCAAGAAATGACTATCTAAGTGCATTTCCGGCGATTAAAATTTTTTTTCAAATCTCGAAAAATTCCCTCAGTATAACACGTCTTCTTTTTTCTGGAAAAATGTTGACCGTAAGCTTTTGAGCCCTAACGTTGAGGACAAGTCGAGCACTATTAGAAAATACGTAATTTAGGTATTGGGGAGCAATAAATAAGGAACTGCCGGCGTTTAAGTAGTTTATAACTTTTTATAATCTCGATAAAATGACGTCATCTTATACGCATAGAACAGGTCCGGAATTAGTTGAAAAGTAGTTTTCCGAGATTAAAAATGCAAGAAATGGCTATCTAAGTGCATTTCCGGCGATTAAAATTTTTTTTCAAATCTCGAAAAATTCCCTTAGTATAACACGTCTTCTTTTTTCTGGAAAAATGTTGACCGTAAGCTTTTGAGCCCTAACGTTGAGGACAAGTCGAGCACTATTAGAAAATACGTAATTTAGGTATTGGGGAGCAATAAATAAGGAACTGCCGGCGTTTAAGTAGTTTATAACTTTTTCTTAATCTCGATAAAATGACGTCATCTTATACGCATAGAACAGGTCCGGAATTAGTTGAAAAGTAGTTTTCTGAGATTAAAAAAGCAAGAAATGACTATCTAAGTGCATTTCCGGCGATTAAAATTTTTTTTCAAATCTCGAAAAATTCCCTTAGTATAACACGTCTTCTTTTTTCTGGAAAAATGTTGACCGTAAGCTTTTGAGCCCTAACGTTGAGGACAAGTCGAGCACTATTAGAAAATACGTAATTTAGGTATTGGGGAGCAATAAATAAGGAACTGCCGGCGTTTAAGTAGTTTATAACTTTTTCTTAATCTCGATAAAATGACGTCATCTTATACGCATAGAACAGGTCCGGAATTAGTTGAAAAGTAGTTTTCCGAGATTAAAAATGCAAGAAATGACTATCTAAGTGCATTTCCGGCGATTAAAATTTTTTTTCAAATCTCGAAAAATTCCCTCAGTATAACACGTCTTCTTTTTTCTGGAAAAATGTTGACCGTAAGCTTTTGAGCCCTAACGTTGAGGACAAGTCGAGCACTATTAGAAAATACGTAATTTAGGTATTGGGGAGCAATAAATAAGGAACTGCCGGCGTTTAAGTAGTTTATAACTTTTTATAATCTCGATAAAATGACGTCATCTTATACGCATAGAACAGGTCCGGAATTAGTTGAAAAGTAGTTTTCCGAGATTAAAAATGCAAGAAATGACTATCTAAGTGCATTTCCGGCGATTAAAATTTTTTTTCAAATCTCGAAAAATTCCCTTAGTATAACACGTCTTCTTTTTTCTGGAAAAATGTTGACCGTAAGCTTTTGAGCCCTAACGTTGAGGACAAGTCGAGCACTATTAGAAAATACGTAATTTAGGTATTGGGGAGCAATAAATAAGGAACTGCCGGCGTTTAAGTAGTTTATAACTTTTTATAATCTCGATAATTTGACGTCCACTTATACGCATAGAACAGGTCCGGAATTAGTTGAAAAGTAGTTTTCCGAGATTAAAAATGCAAGAAATGACTATCTAAGTGCATTTCCGACGATTAAAATTTTTTTTCAAATCTCGAAAAATTCCCTTAGTATAACACGTCTTCTTTTTTCTGGAAAAATGTTGACCGTAAGCTTTTGAGCCCTAACGTTGAGGACAAGTCGAGCACTATTAGAAAATACGTAATTTAGGTATTGGGGAGCAATAAATAAGGAACTGCCGGCGTTTAAGTAGTTTATAACTTTTTATAATCTCGATAAAATGACGTCATCTTATACGCATAGAACAGGTCCGGAATTAGTTGAAAAGTAGTTTTCCGAGATTAAAAATGCAAGAAATGACTATCTAAGTGCATTTCCGGCGATTAAAATTTTTTTCAAATCTCGAAAAATTCCCTTAGTATAACACGTCTTCTTTTTCTGGAAAAATGTTGACCGTAAGCTTTTGAGCCCTAACGTTGAGGACAAGTCGAGCACTATTAGAAAATACGTAATTTAGGTATTGGGGAGCAATAAATAAGGAACTGCCGGCGTTTAAGTAGTTTATAACTTTTATAATCTCGATAAAATGACGTCATCTTATACGTATAGAACAGGTCCGGAATTAGTTGAAAAGTAGTTTTCCGAGATTAAAAATGCAAGAAATGACTATCTAAGTGCATTTCCGGCGATTAAAATTTTTTTTCAAATCTCGAAAAATTCCCTTAGTATAACACGTCTTCTTTTTTCTGGAAAAATGTTGACCGTAAGCTTTTGAGCCCTAACGTTGAGGACAAGTCGAGCACTATTAGAAAATACGTAATTTAGGTATTGGGGAGCAATAAATAAGGAACTGCCGGCGTTTAAGTAGTTTATAACTTTTATAATCTCGATAAAATGACGTCATCTTATACGCATAGAACAGGTCCGGAATTAGTTGAAAAGTAGTTTTCCGAGATTAAAAATGCAAGAAATGACTATCTAAGTGCATTTCCGGCGATTAAAATTTTTTTTCAAATCTCGAAAAATTCCCTTAGTATAACACGTCTTCTTTTTTCTGGAAAAATGTTGACCGTAAGCTTTTGAGCCCTAACGTTGAGGACAAGTCGAGCACTATTAGAAAATACGTAATTTAGGGGGAGCAATAAATAAGGAACTGCCGGCGTTTAAGTAGTTTATAACTTTTATAATCTCGATAAAATGACGTCATCTTATACGTATAGAACAGGTCCGGAATTAGTTGAAAAGTAGTTTTCCGAGATTAAAAATGCAAGAAATGACTATCTAAGTGCATTTCCGGCGATTAAAATTTTTTCAAATCTCGAAAAATTCCCTCAGTATAACACGTCTTCTTTTTCTGGAAAAATGTTGACCGTAAGCTTTTGAGCCCTAACGTTGAGGACAAGTCGAGCACTATTAGAAAATACGTAATTTAGGTATTGGGGAGCAATAAATAAGGAACTGCCGGCGTTTAAGTAGTTTATAACTTTTTATAATCTCGATAAAATGACGTCATCTTATACGCATAGAACAGGTCCGGAATTAGTTGAAAAGTAGTTTTCCGAGATTAAAAATGCAAGAAATGACTATCTAAGTGCATTTCCGGCGATTAAAATTTTTTTTCAAATCTCGAAAAATTCCCTTAGTATAACACGTCTTCTTTTTTCTGGAAAAATGTTGACCGTAAGCTTTTGAGCCCTAACGTTGAGGACAAGTCGAGCACTATTAGAAAATACGTAATTTAGGTATTGGGGAGCAATAAATAAGGAACTGCCGGCGTTTAAGTAGTTTATAACTTTTCTTAATCTCGATAAAATGACGTCATCTTATACGCATAGAACAGGTCCGGAATTAGTTGAAAAGTAGTTTTCCGAGATTAAAAATGCAAGAAATGACTATCTAAGTGCATTTCCGGCGATTAAAATTTTTTTTCAAATCTCGAAAAATTCCCTTAGTATAACACGTCTTCTTTTTCTGGAAAAATGTTGACCGTAAGCTTTTGAGCCCTAACGTTGAGGACAAGTCGAGCACTATTAGAAAATACGTAATTTAGGTATTGGAGAGCAATAAATAAGGAACTGCCGGCGTTTAAGTAGTTTATAACTTTTATAATCTCGATAAAATGACGTCATCTTATACGCATAGAACAGGTCCGGAATTAGTTGAAAAGTAGTTTTCCGAGATTAAAAATGCAAGAAATGACTATCTAAGTGCATTTCCGGCGATTAAAATTTTTTTTCAAATCTCGAAAAATTCCCTTAGTATAACACGTCTTCTTTTTTCTGGAAAAATGTTGACCGTAAGCTTTTGAGCCCTAACGTTGAGGACAAGTCGAGCACTATTAGAAAATACGTAATTTAGGTATTGGGGAGCAATAAATAAGGAACTGCCGGCGTTTAAGTAGTTTATAACTTTTTATAATCTCGATAAAATGACGTCATCTTATACGCATAGAACAGGTCCGGAATTAGTTGAAAAGTAGTTTTCCGAGATTAAAAATGCAAGAAATGACTATCTAAGTGCATTTCCGGCGATTAAAATTTTTTTTCAAATCTCGAAAAATTCCCTTAGTATAACACGTCTTCTTTTTTCTGGAAAAATGTTGACCGTAAGCTTTTGAGCCCTAACGTTGAGGACAAGTCGAGCACTATTAGAAAATACGTAATTTAGGTATTGGGGAGCAATAAATAAGGAACTGCCGGCGTTTAAGTAGTTTATAACTTTTTATAATCTCGATAAAATGACGTCATCTTATTCGCATAGAACAGGTCCGGAATTAGTTGAAAAGTAGTTTTCCGAGACTAAAAATGCAAGAAATGACTATCTAAGTGCATTTCCGGCGATTAAAATTTTTTCAAATCTCGAAAAATTCCCTTAGTATAACACGTCTTCTTTTTCTGGAAAAATGTTGACCGTAAGCTTTTGAGCCCTAACGTTGAGGACAAGTCGAGCACTATTAGAAAATACCTAATTTAGGTATAGGGGAGCAATAAATAAGGAACTGCCGGCGTTTAAGTAGTTTATAACTTTTTATAATCTCGATAAAATGACGTCATCTTATACGCATAGAACAGGTCCGGAATTAGTTGAAAAGTAGTTTTCCGAGACTAAAAATGCAAGAAATGACTATCTAAGTGCATTTCCGGCGATTAAAATTTTTTTTCAAATCTCGAAAAATTCCCTCAGTATAACACGTCTTCTTTTTTCTGGAAAAATGTTGACCGTAAGCTTTTGAGCCCTAACGTTGAGGACAAGTCGAGCACTATTAGAAAATACGTAATTTAGGTATTGGGGAGCAATAAATAAGGAACTGCCGGCGTTTAAGTAGTTTATAACTTTTTATAATCTCGATAAAATGACGTCATCTTATACGCATAGAACAGGTCCGGAATTAGTTGAAAAGTAGTTTTCCGAGATTAAAAATGCAAGAAATGACTATCTAAGTGCATTTCCGGCGATTAAAATTTTTTTTCAAATCTCGAAAAATTCCCTTAGTATAACACGTCTTCTTTTTTCTGGAAAAATGTTGACCGTAAGCTTTTGAGCCCTAACGTTGAGGACAAGTCGAGCACTATTAGAAAATACGTAATTTAGGTATTGGGGAGCAATAAATAAGGAACTGCCGGCGTTTAAGTAGTTTATAACTTTTTCTTAATCTCGATAAAATGACGTCATCTTATACGCATAGAACAGGTCCGGAATTAGTTGAAAAGTAGTTTTCCGAGATTAAAAATGCAAGAAATGACTATCTAAGTGCATTTCCGGCGATTAAAATTTTTTTTCAAATCTCGAAAAATTCCCTCAGTATAACACGTCTTCTTTTTCTGGAAAAATGTTGACCGTAAGCTTTTGAGCCCTAACGTTGAGGACAAGTCGAGCACTATTAGAAAATACGTAATTTAGGTATTGGGGAGCAATAAATAAGGAACTGCCGGCGTTTAAGTAGTTTATAACTTTTATAATCTCGATAAAATGACGTCATCTTATACGCATAGAACAGGTCCGGAATTAGTTGAAAAGTAGTTTTCCGAGATTAAAAATGCAAGAAATGACTATCTAAGTGCATTTCCGGCGATTAAAACTTTTTTCAAATCTCGAAAAATTCCCTTAGTATAACACGTCTTCTATTTTCTGGAAAAATGTTGACCGTAAGCTTTTGAGCCCTAACGTTGAGGACAAGTCGAGCACTATTAGAAAATACGTAATTTAGGTATTGGGGAGCAATAAATAAGGATCTGCCGGTGTTTAAGTAGTTTATAACTTTTTATAATCTCGATAAAATGACGTCATCTTATACGCATAGAACAGGTCCGGAATTAGTTGAAAAGTAGTTTTCCGAGACTAAAAATGCAAGAAATGACTATCTAAGTGCATTTCCGGCGATTAAAATTTTTTAAATCTCGAAAAATTCCCTTATTATAACACGTCTTCTTTTTCTGGAAAAATGTTGACCGTAAGCTTTTGAGCCTTAACGTTGAGGACAAGTCGAGCACTATTAGAAAATACGTAATTTAGGTATTGGGGAGCAATAAATAAGGAACTGCCGGCGTTTAAGTAGTTTATAACTTTTTCTTAATCTCGATAAAATGACGTCATCTTATACGCATAGAACAGGTCCGGAATTAGTTGAAAAGTAGTTTTCTGAGATTAAAAAGCAAGAAATGACTATCTAAGTGCATTTCCGGCGATTAAAATTTTTTTCAAATCTCGAAAAATTCCCTCAGTATAACACGTCTTCTTTTTCTGGAAAAATGTTGACCGTAAGCTTTTGAGCCCTAACGTTGAGGACAAGTCGAGCACTATTAGAAAATACGTAATTTAGGTATTGGGGAGCAATAAATAAGGAACTGCCGGCGTTTAAGTAGTTTATAACTTTTTCTTAATCTCGATAAAATGACGTCATCTTATACGCATAGAACAGGTCCGGAATTAGTTGAAAAGTAGTTTTCCGAGATTAAAAATGCAAGAAATGACTATCTAAGTGCATTTCCGGCGATTAAAATTTTTTTTCAAATCTCGAAAAATTCCCTTAGTATAACACGTCTTCTTTTTTCTGGAAAAATGTTGACCGTAAGCTTTTGAGCCCTAACGTTGAGGACAAGTCGAGCACTATTAGAAAATACGTAATTTAGGTATTGGAGAGCAATAAATAAGGAACTGCCGGCGTTTAAGTAGTTTATAACTTTTTATAATCTCGATAAAATGACGTCATCTTATACGTATAGAACAGGTCCGGAATTAGTTGAAAAGTAGTTTTCCGAGATTAAAAATGCAAGAAATGACTATCTAAGTGCATTTCCGGCGATTAAAATTTTTTTTCAAATCTCGAAAAATTCCCTTAGTATAACACGTCTTCTTTTTTCTGGAAAAATGTTGACCGTAAGCTTTTGAGCCCTAACGTTGAGGACAAGTCGAGCACTATTAGAAAATACGTAATTTAGGTATTGGGGAGCAATAAATAAGGAACTGCCGGCGTTTAAGTAGTTTATAACTTTTTATAATCTCGATAAAATGACGTCATCTTATACGCATAGAACAGGTCCGGAATTAGTTGAAAAGTAGTTTTCCGAGATTAAAAATGCAAGAAATGACTATCTAAGTGCATTTCCGGCGATTAAAATTTTTTTTCAAATCTCGAAAAATTCCCTTAGTATAACACGTCTTCTTTTTTCTGGAAAAATGTTGACCGTAAGCTTTTGAGCCCTAACGTTGAGGACAAGTCGAGCACTATTAGAAAATACGTAATTTAGGTATTGGGGAGCAATAAATAAGGAACTGCCGGCGTTTAAGTAGTTTATAACTTTTCTTAATCTCGATAAAATGACGTCATTTTATACGCATAGACCAGGTCCGGAATTAGTTGAAAAGTAGTTTTCCGAGATTAAAAATGCAAGAAATGACTATCTAAGTGCATTTCCGGCGATTAAAATTTTTTCAAATCTCGAAAAATTCCCTTAGTATAACACGTCTTCTTTTTCTGGAAAAATGTTGACCGTAAGCTTTTGAGCCCTAACGTTGAGGACAAGTCGAGCACTATTAGAAAATACGTAATTTAGGTATTGGAGAGCAATAAATAAGGAACTGCCGGCGTTTAAGTAGTTTATAACTTTTATAATCTCGATAAAATGACGTCATCTTATACGTATAGAACAGGTCCGGAATTAGTTGAAAAGTAGTTTTCCGAGATTAAAAATGCAAGAAATGACTATCTAAGTGCATTTCCGGCGATTAAAATTTTTTTTCAAATCTCGAAAAATTCCCTTAGTATAACACGTCTTCTTTTTCTGGAAAAATGTTGACCGTAAGCTTTTGAGCCCTAACGTTGAGGACAAGTCGAGCACTATTAGAAAATACGTAATTTAGGTATTGGGGAGCAATAAATAAGGAACTGCCGGCGTTTAAGTAGTTTATAACTTTTATAATCTCGATAAAATGACGTCATCTTATACGCATAGAACAGGTCCGGAATTAGTTGAAAAGTAGTTTTCCGAGATTAAAAATGCAAGAAATGACTATCTAAGTGCATTTCCGGCGATTAAAATTTTTTTTCAAATCTCGAAAAATTCCCTTAGTATAACACGTCTTCTTTTTTCTGGAAAAATGTTGACCGTAAGCTTTTGAGCCCTAACGTTGAGGACAAGTCGAGCACTATTAGAAAATACGTAATTTAGGTATTGGGGAGCAATAAATAAGGAACTGCCGGCGTTTAAGTAGTTTATAACTTTTTATAATCTCGATAAAATGACGTCATCTTATACGCATAGAACAGGTCCGGAATTAGTTGAAAAGTAGTTTTCCGAGACTAAAAATGCAAGAAATGACTATCTAAGTGCATTTCCGGCGATTAAAATTTTTTTTCAAATCTCGAAAAATTCCCTTAGTATAACACGTCTTCTTTTTTCTGGAAAAATGTTGACCGTAAGCTTTTGAGCCCTAACGTTGAGGACAAGTCGAGCACTATTAGAAAATACGTAATTTAGGTATTGGGGAGCAATAAATAAGGAACTGCCGGCGTTTAAGTAGTTTATAACTTTTATAATCTCGATAAAATGACGTCATCTTATACGCATAGAACAGGTCCGGAATTAGTTGAAAAGTAGTTTTCCGAGATTAAAAATGCAAGAAATGACTATCTAAGTGCATTTCCGGCGATTAAAATTTTTTTTCAAATCTCGAAAAATTCCCTTAGTATAACACGTCTTCTTTTTCTGGAAAAATGTTGACCGTAAGCTTTTGAGCCCTAACGTTGAGGACAAGTCGAGCACTATTAGAAAATACGTAATTTAGGTATTGGGGAGCAATAAATAAGGAACTGCCGGCGTTTAAGTAGTTTATAACTTTTCTTAATCTCGATAAAATGACGTCATCTTATACGCATAGAACAGGTCCGGAATTAGTTGAAAAGTAGTTTTCCGAGATTAAAAATGCAAGAAATGACTATCTAAGTGCATTTCCGGCGATTAAAATTTTTTTTCAAATCTCGAAAAATTCCCTCAGTATAACACGTCTTCTTTTTCTGGAAAAATGTTGACCGTAAGCTTTTGAGCCCTAACGTTGAGGACAAGTCGAGCACTATTAGAAAATACGTAATTTAGGTATTGGGGAGCAATAAATAAGGAACTGCCGGCGTTTAAGTAGTTTATAACTTTTATAATCTCGATAAAATGACGTCATCTTATACGCATAGAACAGGTCCGGAATTAGTTGAAAAGTAGTTTTCCGAGATTAAAAATGCAAGAAATGACTATCTAAGTGCATTTCCGGCGATTAAAACTTTTTTCAAATCTCGAAAAATTCCCTTAGTATAACACGTCTTCTATTTTCTGGAAAAATGTTGACCGTAAGCTTTTGAGCCCTAACGTTGAGGACAAGTCGAGCACTATTAGAAAATACCTAATTTAGGTATTGGGGAGTAAAATTGTGGGAAAAGACGTTATTATTTAAAATAGCGATTAAATTTCAAAAAAATTCGTAAATTTTAAAAATCCTTATTTTTGAAAATCATTTCCATGATAAAATTGTGGGAAAAGACGTTATTATTTAAAATAGCGATTAAATTTCAAAAAAAATTCGTAAATTTTTTAAAAAATCCTTATTTTTGAAAATCATTTCTATGATAAAATTGTGGGAAAAGACGTTATTATTTTTAAAATAGCGATTAAATTTTAAAAAAAATTCGTAAATTTTTAAAAAATCCATTTTTGAAAATCTTTTCCATGATAAAATTGTGGGAAAAGACGTTATTATTTTAAAATAGCGATTAAATTTCTAAAAAAATTCGTAAATTTTTTAAAAAATCTATTTTTGAAAATCATTTCCATGATAAAATTGTGAAAAGACGTTATTATTTAAAATAGCGATTAAATTTCTAAAAAAATTCGTAAATTTTTAAAAAATCCTATTTTTGAAAATCATTTCCATGATAAAATTGTGGGAAAAGACGTTATTATTTAAAATAGCGATTAAATTTCTAAAAAAATTCGTAAATTTTTAAAAAATCCTATTTTTGAAATCATTTCCATGATAAAATTGTGGGAAAAGACGTTATTATTTTAAAATTTCGCGATTAAATTTCTAAAAAAATTCGTAAATTTTTAAAAAATCCTATTTTGAAAATCATTTCCATGATAAAATTGTGAAAAGACGTTATTATTTAAAATAGCGATTAAATTTCTAAAAAAATTCGTAAATTTTTAAAAATCCTATTTTTGAAATCATTTCCATGATAAAATTGTGGGAAAAGACGTTATTATTTAAAATAGCGATTAAATTTCTAAAAAAATTCGTAAATTTTTTTAAAAAATCCTATTTTGAAATCATTTCCATGATAAAATTGTGGGAAAAGACGTTATTATTTTAAAATTAGCGATTAAATTTCAAAAAAATTCGTAAATTTTTAAAAAATCTATTTTTGAAATCATTTCCATGATAAACATTGTGGGAAAAGACGTTATTATTTAAAATAGCGATTAAATTTCAAAAAAATTCGTAAATTTTTTAAAAAATCATTTTTGAAAATCATTTCCATGATAAAATTGTGGGAAAAGACGTTATTATTTAAAATAGCGATTAAATTTCTAAAAAAATTCGTAAATTTTTTAAAAAATCTATTTTTGAAAATCATTTCCATGATAAAATTGTGGGAAAAGACGTTATTATTTAAAATAGCGATTAAATTTCTAAAAAAATTCGTAAATTTTTTAAAAAATCCTATTTTTGAAAATCATTTCCATGATAAACATTGTGGAAAAGACGTTAATTATAACTTTTATAATATAAACTGCCGGCATTTAAGTAGTAATTACGAAT
>JARFJA010000024.1:0-14484 GCA_036326145.1 Rhagophthalmus giganteus | reverse complement strand
AGTTCTTGGGATTTTGAGTGCAAACAACGTTTTATGCAGCTACTGTCGTCATTCCATGTTACATTGGAATTAATAATTGCAGTAGAATTAGCATCAACAACCGAGTCATCATTATCAGAATCGTCGTCGGAACTGCCTTCCTCAACGTCGCCGTCGTCTTCGTACTCGCTGTCAGACATTTTGTAATCTGCCTCATCATCGCTATTATAGAGATAATATTCTAATTCCTCATCAGTTAGGTGTTTTCGAGATGTCAGATTCCGTTTAGGCCGCTTTGGAACACTAGGGCCTGCTTCTTGATTATCCATTTGATTAGTTAATTACACCAACAAAAAAAATCCGCTTTAAAAACCAAACACGTTTTTCACTCTTCGATGTCTAAGCTAACGCCTGGTACAACACAACACCTCAAAGTTAATGCCAGACTGACTAGAAATACACTTACAAACCATAATATACGAAACGCGCCAACGCGGGTGGGGCAGGGTGCATGAGCTCGGCCACACGCGTTTACGCGGGAGTGGCAGCGAACGTGTTAATTATTGTATGATGATTAAAAATTATACAAATGTTTTACGTAATGAAATAATTAAATAATTAGATACAAGGAATGATATCAATTTTAAAGTTTTAAATAAGGTTTAATCAAAGAAATTTTAAAAGGTGTTAAGCTATCTAGTTACTATTTTTTAAACATATACATAGCTAATTATTGACATAAACTCATTATGTAAGAGGACGTTTATTAAAAAATTCTTAATCCTTTTACTTATGATATATGTAAATACCTACTAAATACATATATACACTTGCAAACTTGCAAGTCTACTATACGTTTTTAAAAAAAATGGTTACTTGCATGGTTTTGCTTCAACTATACAACAACTATACATATTTAAAAAAAATGCATATGTAAAGTTTAATAACTCTATATTTTAAAGCATAAAATTTTTACGTCCACATACCTATCAAAATTTCAAAAATCTATAATTTGACCAATTGAAAAAATGTTTGGTGTTACAAAAACAACTTTTTGAGAAAAATGCATTTAAAATTGTATCGTGGTTTTACTATGATTCGATACTTGTTTATAGCAAATCACAAATTTTTGAAATTGTGACATAAAACCCAGCAATACCAAGCATAGTTGTTGTTAATGTTAATACTTAACGAGTAACCTTTCAATTTTGAGCGAGTAAAAAAATCATTTTATCTCGTCTTTAACCCGTTTTCGACCGTATCCGACTTTCTATAAGTATTTTACAGAATGGTGTACTAAACACATACAAATTTTTAGGTCAGCAAGATTTTTTTATTACACGACTTTTTGAGCTATTTTCACTGTGCTATCATCTATTATTATCTATTAAAAGTAAAAATGTCTACTTAACTAACTACTGTTTATGATTTACTTACCTTTATTAAATTTCTAGATAATAAACACAAATTACAAATTAACACTTCGGCAAGAGTGACAATTTTGTCGAAACTACAATGACGTTCAAACTTAAACTGATTTTAAAATTGCAAGTTCGACTTATTTATTTAAATATTTTGTCATAAAAGACATTAGAGTTAACCCCTAAATGTTACAGTTTTAAAATGCAGACACTGCCGATAACCTTATGGTAGGTATTAAAGCAATTAACTCATAAACTTTGCAAATATGTCAGGCTCCAAAATAAAGGATAATAACAAGAAGTAGATATACAAAATAAGCTATAAAAGGATTATTTAAATGCATAGGTACTTACCAAAGACTTTTCGGTTACTAAAAATCACGTTTTTGGGTGCCTTCAAAAGAACAAATTTTACCAATCGCTTAACAATTTTAAATACATAATAGTATGCAATAAATCTCCCCCAAAAATAAGTGTTAAAAACAAGTTTTTAGACATCTGCGTTTCAGGTGTAAATGAATTTTAGTGATGGCTATAATTGACGGCGTCTGTATACGAAATGAATTTCTAAATTTTGCAAATATTTTTAATGTGAGTAATAAAAATATTTATGAAATAAGCTTTAAAGGGCTTTCCAATGTTTGTAACATTTTTCCTATTTACAGCGATTTTATACAGACAAATTACCGATGCGCATATCTCTTTAGAATTCGAATGTAAATACGAGGCGCGTTTTTTAAGTAAGTACCGTTTTGGAATTAAAAAAAGACGTGCAAAGATATCGCAATAATTTTATTTTTACATGAAAGCCTGTACCTTAATCTACTTTTCTACATAATTTCCGTGAATATTGAGGCACTTGTCATAACGTGGCACCAGTTTTTGAATACCCTCCTCATAAAATTCTGCCGCCTGACTTGTTAACCACTGTATCACAAATGTTTTGACTTCGTTATCGTCTTGAAGATGCTGACCACCCAGGTGTTTCTTCAAGTGCAGGAACAAATGGTAGTCGCTGGGCGCCAGATCAGGGCTGTATGGAGGATCCTGTATAGAGTTTCCCATTTAAATGATTTGATGAGATCTTTGGTCCGATTAGCCACATGTGGACGGGCATTGTCATGCAGCAAAACGATACCCTTACTCAACTTGCCACGTCTTTTGTTCTGGATTGCACGACGCAGATTGTTCAATGTCTCACAATAAGACGCTGCATTGATTGTCTCATTACGAGGCAGAAACTCCACTAGCAATACTCCTTTTCTGTCCCAAAAAACTGTGCACATGATCGGACCAAAGATCTCATCAAATCTTTTAAATGGGAAACTCTAGATCATCCTCCATACAGCCCTGATCTGGCGCCCAGCGACTACCATTTGTTCCTGCACTTGAAGAAACACCTGGGTGGTCAGCATCTTCAAGACGATAACGAAGTCAAAACATTTGTGATACAGTGGTTAACAAGGCAGGCGGCAGAATTTTATGAGGAGGGTATTCAAAAACTGGTGCCACGTTATGACAAGTGCCTCAATATTCACGGAAATTATGTAGAAAAGTAGATTAAGGTACAGGCTTTCATGTAAAAATAAAATTATTGCGATATCTTTGCACGTCTTTTTTTAATTCCAAAACGGTACTTACTTAAAAAACGCGCCTCGTACCTTGAATGGGTATGATTAACGTGACGATGACGAAAACTAGTTAATTAAATTGCGGACTAATTAGTAGAGCATTTTTTAAAATCAATAGGGCATCTTATAGCATTTCGAAAATAGTTATTTTTACAATAAAAAATATTTAAAGATGCCAACATGGCCGGGCCACCGTCAACCTGGCCCGGACATTAATTAATTAAATTACGGACGAATTAGCGGAGCATTTTTAAAAATCAATACAGCATCTTATAGCATTTCGAAAATAGTTACTTTTTAAATAAAAATGTTTTAAAGATGCCGGTATGGCCGGGCCACCGTCAACTTGGCCCGGACATTTATTAATTCGATTGCGGACTAATTAGCGGAGCATTTTTAAAAATCAATACGGCATCTTATAGCATTTTGCGAGCATTTTCTATTGTGACTTAAAAATTTATGATACGCCAAAATGGCCGGGCCACCGTATTAGCTGGCCCGGACAATTCGTTATTAAATTACTCATTAATTAACGGAGCATAATTTAAATTAATTACAGCATCTCAGAGCATTTTACTGGCATTTTAATCGTATTATAATGAAATTTTAACAATTCTTTATGACCGGGCCAACTTGACGGACCTCGGGTGGCGTGGGATATTTCCAGTCAAGGATGTCGGTGCCGATTTTTGTGTTTTAATTCACTTTTGATTTTTTCAGGGGGTTGGGGGGGGGGGCGCACGCACGATAAGCACCTACACTTTTAATTCGCAACTAGTCTCGTTCCGGCAAATGATTACGGGCTTCGCCTAACATAACGGCCACGTGGCGAGATGATGACCTAAAGCAAGATCGGCAAAATAACGCGGCAATAAAAGTTTCTGCTCGTCGTTAAGGAAAGGATTTGGATCCGTTCCAACGACCAAAGTTAAAGTGAAATCTAATTTTGTTACATTCAAACTAACCTTTCGTCGAGCCTCCAACTGGAGCGACTGATGTCGCTCAGGCGCTCATGCTGCGATTCCTGCGAGGCAGCAGCACGCACCTGCTCGGCCTGCGCTCCTGCGTGTCGGGCGGAAAATTCACCCTGACCTTGTGCAGTTGGGGCAAACGATCCCCGTCCGGGAGCATCTCGTACGAGTAGGGCAAGAAGTGCGTTCCTCCTGTGCGGGAACTCCTTCTGCTGCCCGCCATTTCCGCGGGATTTCAAGCGTCTCGTGTACGCGACATCTGCGCGCACCCGTCACCACAATAGGTCGTCACTTTTCCTATCACTTATCGACTCAGAATTAGCCAAATTTTTGCTCTTATTCGCCTTAAACGAAAACCGAGCGACGACTGACCGCTCAACCGATAAACTTACAATTCTGGCAGGTTTCCACCGAAACAAAAATAGGTGCACAATTAATTACGAAGTGTATTTTTAATGCAAGGGAATCCCGGAATTGCCAAATACCACTGGACGTTGTTTACGAGCCAACCGTTCGAGTGAATAAATCGATAACTATTTACGAATTTAGGCTGCGAATCGTTATTATTCAGGGCGCCTCGTCGCCTTAATCGAACCCTTTGTAGGTGCTTATGCGATTTTTGTTAGATCAAAACTTATTGCGAAAGCTGAAATTAAGAAAGACAAATCGAATCCAATAGCCGCATTCTTGCCCCGCACGTCGCGAGGGGCTTTTCCCAGATTTATTAAGTCGCGAAAGAACACGGGACGCTTCTGTGCCGCCGCGAGAAGGGTTATAAATTCCTTTGAACAAATATAATAGAGCAAGTGGAAGTTCTCGTCGCGACGGCATCGATTTCGCACTCGGCACGTCGGCCCTCGTCGGCGAAGTGTTGATCGTAAAGATCCGCTTCTCTGCTTCGGAGCGCCGAACAAAATGTGCGGATTGGTGAATGTAAAGTGGTAACGTACACAATTAAATTAGGTCCATTTCCCTGGAGTGGGACTTTTGCAAAACAAAGCAAAAATTATGCCATCATTTTGTACAAGTTTTGTACAACCTTTAGTTTTTCTTGTACCCTTCCAAATAGTCGGCTATCGCAGATTGAAATTTCGCACTCCAGGGAAATGCTGGAGTGCAAAAGTTAAAAACGTCGGTTTTTTTTCTTGTAACAGCAAGAACTCGTTTTGTACAGTTTTGTACAACCTTTAAAAAAATTTGTACCCTCCCGGAAATGCGTGAAAATGACCGCCAAAGCTCGCACTCTCGATGTGTTTTAGAATGCTCAAAATGTATAGCCTTAAAAAACATTTTAAGAAGATAAATGTCCTTGATTTTACATAAAAAATTACTTATATTTTGTATTTGTTTAAATAATGTTAAACAAATATTATTCCTTCCAGATTTGTGGTTTCTTGAATTGTCGATAAAATTAACAGATGAAATTTATACGTAATAAATAAATTGAAATTCAAATAACATATATTTATTAGAATTTCAAAAAACAAGTACAAAAATATATTTTTTAAATATGATATATAAAAATATTGCGTAGTGTACTAATTCACAATTTTATAACACTATATATAAAAAGGCCGTAGCTAAAACGCCGTGAACAAAAACGCCGTCAGTTTCAAAAGTCAAATTAAATTGAACCTATTATTATAAGTATTACTATATAGCAGTAATAAGTATCTACTTACCTGTATTTGTATATAAATCGAAATCAGTGAATTCCAGAATTTCAACAAACAATGAGATGCGAAAATTTATTCTTAACAGATACCTGCTTACTTTTAAAGTACATAAGAATAAGCATAGTATAAATTCAGATTACTTATTATTATATTTGGCACATGCTAGATATAATATAATATGTATATGCTACATTTACGTGATTAATGGTTGGGATAAAATAATGTTAAAAGTACTTTTTGTCTTTATACAAACTTTGTTAGTGGTAAACGTTCTTATGATGAGAGAAAATGAAGAATTGAAAATAACGAGCATAGAAAGAAGTTGTCTGGTTTTATACAACGATTTAAATGATTAAAATATTATTCATAACACACATTGTATATTTATAATTATATAGCATGCGCCAAATATAACAATAATTAATCTGAATTTATACCAGGCTTACTTTAAAAGTCGGCAGGTATCTGTTAAGAATAAATTTTCGAATCTCACTGTTTATTGAAATTCTGGAATTGACTGATTTCGATTCATATACAAATATACGAGGCGCGTTTTTTAAGTAAGTACCGTTTTGGAATTAAAAAAAGACGTGCAAAGATATCGCAATAATTTTATTTTTACATGAAAGCCTGTACCTTAATCTACTTTTCTACATAATTTCCGTGAATATTGAGGCACTTGTCATAACGTGGCACCAGTTTTTGAATACCCTCCTCATAAAATTCTGCCGCCTGACTTGTTAACCACTGTATCACAAATGTTTTGACTTCGTTATCGTCTTGAAGATGCTGACCACCCAGGTGTTTCTTCAAGTGCAGGAACAAATGGTAGTCGCTGGGCACCAGATCAGGGCTGTATGGAGGATGATCTAGAGTTTCCCATTTAAAAGATTTGATGAGATCTTTGGTCCGATTAGCCACATGTGGACGGGCATTGTCATGCAGCAAAACGATACCCTTACTCAACTTGCCACGTCTTTTGTTCTGGATTGCACGACGCAGATTGTTCAATGTCTCACAATAAGACGCTGCATTGATTGTCTTGAAACGAGGCAGAAACTCCACTAGCAATACTCCTTTTCTGTCCCAAAAAACTGTGCACATGATCGGACCAAAGATCTCATCAAATCTTTTAAATGGGAAACTCTAGATCATCCTCCATACAGCCCTGATCTGGCGCCCAGCGACCACCATTTGTTCCTGCACTTGAAGAAACACCTGGGTGGTCAGCATCTTCAAGACGATAACGAAGTCAAAACATTTGTGATACAGTGGTTAACAAGTCAGGCGGCAGAATTTTATGAGGAGGGTATTCAAAAACTGGTGCCACGTTATGACAAGTGCCTCAATATTCACGGAAATTATGTAGAAAAGTAGATTAAGGTACAGGCTTTCATGTAAAAATAAAATTATTGCGATATCTTTGCACGTCTTTTTTTAATTCCAAAACGGTACTTACTTAAAAAACGCGCCTCGTAGTTAAATAGATACCTATTACTATACTAATACTATACTATACTATACTATACTAATGTTTATAATAATAGGTTAAATTTAATTTGACTTTTGAAACTGAGGGTATTTTTGTTCACGGCGTTTTTGTCGACGGCCTTTTGACGTGATTCCACATTACTTATGTATGTATATATATATATATATATATATATATATATATATATATACACCGCGTCCAAGATAAGAATGCACAGCATGGGGATCTTGAAAACGGTAGAAGATACAGGGTGGCTTAAATTAGAAAAAAGTTGCGCTATTTAGAGTATGTTCACATGCTGGTCGCAAAAGTTCATTATTGTTTATCGTTTTCAAAATTCTCAAAAAAAATGTGATTTTTTGGATTTTCGTTTCTTTTCATTTTTTTATTCATTTTAAATGATATTAAAAAACTACCGGCACTTTCTCGTTGCCACTTTTTAAGCTCTACAAAATGGCGTGTTCAAATTTTTAATCCGACGTTTCGTATCCGAGAACCTATCATCAACTTTATTTTTTTATATGGCCACAAACAAAGAGATGCCCTGTATTCGGTAGCATTATTCATTACAAATTCAACGATGTATCGCACATTATGGTTTTGAAGCCAAAAAAGGGGAAAAACGTGAGTTATAAGGTTTTTTATTTTTTAAATTAGTAGGCGCTGGTACAATAACAGAAACAAAATGTCAAAAAATTATAATAATTGCTCAAATAGGTTGCCATTATTTTCTAGACACAAGTATGCTCTGTCTACAGAAGAATTCAAAACATGGTCTAACATTTCTGGTGTGATTGTATTAACTGCTGCTAAAACCAATGCCAATAACTGTTCTTCATTTTCAAAAGTGGCGTCATACACTTGGTTTTTTAAATAACCCCACAGGAAAAAATCCAACGGAGTTCGGGATGGCCAGGCTACTTCACTGTGAGTTCCAATGCATTTTTCAGGAAACCTCTGGGACAAATATTCCCGCATATTTCTTCAATTATGCGCTGGGGCACCATCTTGCTGAAACCAGCAGTTGTTAACTATAAGTAATGGTAATTCATCCAAGGCATTCTCCAAATCAATCCGCAGTAGATCGAGATATCGTTCGGAATTTAAATTGTTGTGATAAATAAAAGGTCCTATTATTCTACACCCAAAATGCCTACCCACAGATTAAATCCAAATCGATGTTGATGCCTTGTTTCTTTTATTAAATGAAGATTGTCTGTTGCCCAATAATGTTTGTTACGCCGGTCGAAAATGCCATTGTTGGTTATCATTGTTGGTTATTGTTTTTCCCTTTTTTTGGCTTCAACACCATAATGTGTGATACATCGTTGAATTTGTAATGAATAATGCTACCGAATACAGGGTGTCTCTTTGTTTGTGGCCATATAAAAAAATAAAGTCGATGATGGGTTCTCGGATACGAAACGTCGGATTAAAAATTTGAACACGCCATTTTGTAGAGCTTAAAAAGTGGCAACGAGAAAGTGCCGGTAGTTTTTTAATATCATTTAAAATAAATAAAAAAATGAAAAGAAACGAAAATCCAAAAAATCACATTTTTTTGAGAATTTTGAAAACGATAAACAATAATGAACTTTTGCGACCAGCATGTGAACATACTGTAAATAGCGCAACTTTTTTCTAATTTAAGCCACCCTGTATCTTCACCCGTTTTCAAGATCCTCATGCTGTGCATTCTTATCTTGGACACGGTGTATATATATATATATATATATATATATATATATACTCACTCAAAAAATTATTGTACATAATATCAATGAACACCAATTATTGACTTTTTGATCATTGATACAATGAAAAGTTCATTAATACTACTAATAGATGTTCATTTTTTAATTTCCATGTTCGTTGTCCCAATGTTATTATGTTCATTAGAAACTGATGATCATATTTAATAATTTAATGGATATCTTGATTGCTTTAACGACTCTTTTTCATTAATCCAATCATTACTTGATTGTATCTACGAATTTCTACATTAACATCATAACTTAAAGTTTATAAATTTAAAACATCACATTAATGTAAGGTCGGCTTGAAATAATAACTACATTTATCGCATCTATGACTAAGTTCACTAATATACAGTATAAATACAGTTGATTATGTATTGTTTTAATTCTATATATAGAATAATCTAGGAATATTAACGGCTTCGCAAAAACAGGATAAATTCAAGACAGTGCAGTTTGAAACTCAAACTAAATAATTGCAAAAAAAAATTATCACTGCGTTTACATTAATATTTATGTTAGAACTGTTATAGAAAAATATTTCTAAAAACGGTTTGTGTTTGTTATTACATATCAAATTCCAGAGAAACGTGTACAAATCGATTTTTTTCACCGGAAAAGTCGATTTGTATTTCCTACAATCGACAACATTGAACAATAAAGAACTAATAATCAAATTTTCTATGTAGGTATATTCGAGCGATAATTAATTGAAACATTACAAAAAATAAATTTGCTATAGAAACAATATACATTAACATTGTCCTATTTACAATGTGAAATAGTAACTGTACCCTTTTAATATGAATAGAAGTGTACATTGTAACAATGCAAGAATATTCCTTTATTTAATGAACACATTCATCGATACAATAAACAAACTTTGCATTTCAGTGGAATAATTTATTGAATTTACGTAAGAATATTGATAAAACTAATAAACACAGTTATTATCACTATAAATCAAAATTCATATTTTCTATATACTAATTTATTAAAAAAAAGAAAGCTTGTTCATTGGAACAGTCAAATTGTTCATTAACGTAATGAACTGCATTCGATGTAGCGATGTCTAACGTCATTACACTAATAAACGTTCATTGGGTAATGATTTCGAACATCAAGTAATCTTTGGACATACGTTGTAATGATGAAATCGTACTTCGGACGAACATTAATCAACGCCAGATCTTAATATAATGATTTTTTATTGTATTTACGTACTTTTTGGTTAAGTGCTGTTATAAAATTGTGAATTAGTACACTACGCAATATTTTTATGTCATATTTAAAAAATGTATTTTTATACCTGTTTTTTGAAATTCTAATAAATATGTTATTTGAATTTCAATTTATTTATTACATATAAATTTCATCTGTTAATTTTATCGACAATTCAAGAAACCACAAATCTGGAAGGAATAATATTTGTTTAACATTATTTAAACAAATACAAAATATAAGTCATTTTTTATATAAAAACAAAGACATTTATCTTCTTAAAATGTTTTTTAAGGCTATACATTTTGAGCGTTCTAAAATACAGCGAGAGCGCGAGCTTTGGCGGTCATTTTCACGCATTTCCGGGAGGGTACAAAATTTTTTAAAGGTTGTACAAAACTGTACGACAAAAAACGACATTTTTAACTTTTGCACTCCAGCATTTCCCCGGAGTGCGAAATTTCAATCTGCGATAGCCGACCATTTGGAAGGGTACGAATAAAACTAAAGGTTGTACAAAACTTGTGCAAAACGATGGCATAATTTTTGTTTTGTCTTGCGAAAGTCGCACTCCAGGGA
Organism: Rhagophthalmus giganteus; assembly: GCA_036326145.1. Classification (NCBI taxonomy): domain Eukaryota; kingdom Metazoa; phylum Arthropoda; class Insecta; order Coleoptera; family Rhagophthalmidae; genus Rhagophthalmus; species Rhagophthalmus giganteus. Next base: position 3,757 of record JARFJA010000024.1, on the reverse strand, counting down.
AATGGACCCCAATTTTTTGTCCCTGTCCTTGCGCGATTGGAATTTCTGCACTTTACCCCCTTTATTCATGAACACAGCGGGATACTTTTACCCTAGACGCGAGTTTGAATGTCTCGGAATAGATTCATTACAAAATTGCATTCGACAACACCGTGCTGCGGTCCTTTGCGAAAATAGCATTACATTCTGCAATTTTTCGATTTCTACAAAAATATTCGATAAAATTCAATTTTGCTCGTAGGCAACACACTTTTCGCGAAGTTCGAGAAGTACGTTTCTAGCCACAAGGTTAGCTCTCTTGATATCACATACTATTTGCTTATACTGCGAGACAATTTACGGAACGATTCAAACAACGGACGCGAGTTTCACGAACCGCCTATTGTTGTTATTATTATCGATTGACCGCACACAATGACGAAATCAGTGCTTTTCGTTGCAGTTTCAAAAATTTGCAGCGAAACTTATTAATTTATTAGTCGAGTTGCCTACTTTTCAACACCCACGCAATTGATATCTCGGCGTTACGACGACGACTTGATTAATCTTTTTTTTTTTGAAGACGAATCCAATAATGGAAAAACGGATTCTCTTATTATTTTTTTTTTGCATCGACCCACGGCGACATTAGAATCTTAATTGGAAAATACACGTTAAATTTCGTTTAAAATGATGACGTTTCCGCAACGGAAAAGCATCACTTTTCAACTCGCCTGCAAATACGCACGTAAAAACAATACTAAAAACAAAACGACATCGATCTCGAGTGATTCTCGCCGAACCTTTGCCTAAAAACGCGAAGCAGGGGCGTCCCTTTTAAAATCGAGTGTGATCCGGAAAACGAAACAGTATGAATATTACTTGTGGCGAGTTTCGCGAACTCTTCCATTATCCATTGAACGAAACGTCACGTTCGAAGGAATTTCCGCGTAGCTATTTCGTTTAGTCGATCGGGACATTTTTATGTAATCGAACATCTTAATGCGATCCATGCGGCGTGCAATGGGCATCATCCAATTTTCCGTATTACGGGGCTCGGATAATCCGTCCGTTTCTCGCTCTCCGCGTATTCTTCTGCATTATGTTCGCGACGACGGCAGTTGGGCGTGCAGGCGAATTTTATCAGTTAATTTTGCAAAAGCGATAAGAGCAGGATTTTTTTTTTTTTGGCTTACTCGGTTTCCGGCTCACACATTTCCAGGTTATTCCGCACTTTCTGCGTTTTCATTTAAAATGTCGGAACATTTTAATCGTTTAAATTACGACGGCGATTTTAAGTAGTTTTTAAACACCAGCCGCGAACAAACTACAAATTAATCCCAAGTCGATTAATTAACGAGGTACGCGATAGCATCGTCGGAGCGCTCCGGCCTTACCACGAAAGAGATGTAGCACGAGGACTAACGAAATGCGCTAAGGGGCAGCTATACTACTGCACGCATCGATCGAGGGTAGCATCGACTGCGGCCCAGCTTTCGGCAAACCCTGCTGCGGACCTTTTGCCACGTAACGAATCCCTCGTTTATTTTTCGTTTTGGCCGGACCGAAAAAGCTCGACGTTTTCGCGTCACGCAATTAACGTGCGATAAACTCCTCCGTTTCGCGATCTTTAAACTTCCCCCTTTAAAAGTCGCGCCCTAAACTTTTTCTCTTCGATTCTTCTTCTGGCCGCGACCGTTAAAAATCGGACCGTTAAGGGAAATGCAGCTTAAAAATTTATCGACGCGCTCGTTTGCGTTCGAATTCCCTTTTCGGGCTTTTAAAATCGCAGATTGCGACACGGAACGTGCCCCGTTTGAAAATCGCCAGCGTAAAACACTCGACGCGACGTCATCTGGCGTCCGGTAGCCGAACTGCGCGAGCCGCGATTTCGGTAGAATCTCGCGCGACCTCTGCGTTTCGCGCGCCGCATTAAACGCGAATCGCGAAATTTCGCAGGTCCAACGCGACATCGATCAAAGGCCGGTTTTAAACGGTCAAGTCTTCGGCTCGTAACGTTCAAGCGAACGAAAACCGAACGGGGTCGACAGTCTAAAAATACGTAATCACTCCGTTAAATGAATATTTATCCGTAAAATTTGCATAAAACACGATCGCGGCATTAATACGTTTTATGTCTGTCGCAAACTACGAATTAGCAATTAATGGAACGGAAGCTCGAATTGCCTGCGATAAAAAAATCCCGTTCGCATTCAAAGTGCGAAATTAAACTCGACCGTGCGCCCGAATAGGCACTGCTGTGGGACCGAACGATGAAATTGCCAATCGAAAAGTGCGTGCCGCTATTTTTGTAGAACCGTTTTTAACTTAAGGGCGTACGGGTCCCTATTGCCGCCAAACGATAATCCGTAGATGGCACTGTTAGTGAATTTTAGAGAAATTTCAAACAGACCCATCCTTCTCGGTCGAAATAGCCTGCCCCCGTAAAGTCGTAAAATCTACCTGCTTCGAAGCTAAGGGTATAAATGTTTAGATACCCATTAACCCATTTACCCATTAACTGCCAATTTTTTTTTTGAAATTTTTGGCCGGATAAGTTATATATATATATATAACTTATATTTTATGATTACAAGTTATCGTTTTTAAAAAAAAACAACTTGAATTTTATTACATAGCAAAAATCTACAATTGGTCAACTTATGAATGCTAACTAAGAACTACTGAATGATGGCTTAGAACTTACTACCACCTTTTAATTACTCCTATTTATAATATGATAACTTGCTGAATACTAACTTCCTGCTTCTTGCCTAAAGGAAATGAAGTAAGCAATTTTACTCATATAAGTCCTCCCTTGCAAAAGGTGACTTCATTTCCTCTTACATATTGTTTTTAACAAAACTGATGATTATAAGGCTATTGGTTTCACTTCTACATTTTCAGCCGACTTCCTGGATTTACATTTGGTAATTCTATATTTCCTTATTACAACTATTATAACTATACTACTAATTATTAACATTATTATTATTGAGTTAGAAATAGTGTGTCCATTGTGAACCTTTAAATCCTTAATTCTGCCTAACTGAGGAACTACAATATTTTGCCTATTTACATTTTGGATATTCAAAGTTCTGTTAGTAATTTTATTCTCATTAATTTTAAAATCAAAGTTTTCGAACATTATTTCTTTATATTTACTTAATTTCTTTTCTAAAACGTAATTATCTAATATACAATCTCTTTCCATATTAAATTTATAAACGCCTTTAATTTTTTGTTTTACATTAAAGTTTTCACATTTAATTTCGATATCACGATTTTTAGAACTAGCTATATATAAAATGTTAGAGTTTTCTATTTTAAGGCGGTACAGCCCAAATAAAAAGATTGATATTTTGATGAAATAAATTACGTTTTCCATAGATTACAATGTTCTGAACCACAGAAAAATACTTAAAAAAATCTATCATTTCCATAACACCTTTAAAAACCTTAATGAATGCGTAAAAAGTACAATTTTACTGCAATCATAACTCAAAACTGGGGTAACCAAAGTTTGCAAATTAATAACTAGTGGGTAACGTAACATTCCCTCTACGGCACAACGTGCTCTTTTGTTTAATAAATACTTATTTTAATTAAATAATTGCTTTGCAATTTTTTAAAATTTCAATGTGTGTTTTTAACGATCATTTGAATAAATTGGAGAAATTTTAGCACGTCTTGCCGTTAAGAATCACTTCTGATGATCATTTTCGTTTTTACATCAATTTTTTATAAATAATCAAAAGCAGGTTGTTGGAAGTTTTAA